>OV839567.1:54575722-54677569 GCA_929447395.1 Epistrophe grossulariae
AATTAAAACAAAAAAAAAAAAAACATTAAATTTTAAAAATAAATTTGCACAATTCTGACATTATTTATCGAAAATATATTTGGGAGAATCTATGGGGAGTCAGATAGAAAAGGAAAAAAGGGTAATTTCAAGGTCGGAATTTCGTTTTAAGTACCAATTTCTGTGATAGGTTTTTTTTTATTCGTGTCGTGCCATATGATACACATTTATGAACATTAATTATATTATAAGAACAACCAAACCTAAATAAAGAATGGAGCCCCATGAGTATGCACCTAAGAGCCTAGACACTATGATTTATTTTAAATTTCGTCCATGGAATAAGCAGAGCAGTTTCATCTTCTAAAAGTTTAGATACACGAATGACAGTGTGTGTTTTAAAAATGAAAAGCTTCAACCTGTTTAGTTTAGGGACCATAGAATAAAAAAGAGAGCCATGGCATATTTATTTATGTGCCGTGCACTACAGTGCACAGGAGTAGTTTCCTATTAAGGACATAAAATAAATGCATACACAAACGAAATTCCTACTTAATTTTTTTTCTGTACGAAAAAACAAGAAATTGCATAAAGGTATATATGTAGCTAGTTTTATGATGTGAGAGTAAAACAAAAATTAAAAAAAAAATCATGGTACCTATATTATTCCTGAACATAAACTCGAAGGAAATTATGCATAGAAGCTGTAAGGATTCTTTAAAGCTGTTAAAGTAAAGTTTGAAAAATGAAATGTATCTACATTATTGTAAATTGTAAAAGGTATCTTCATCTACGATGAGTGTGCCATCCGTCACTTTTAGTGATTAAAATGGACCTGTGTATATACCTACATATGTATTTACCCATTCTAATTCAATTCATGTATCAATTTATTTAGATCTTTATGACCAATTTATTTGCCTAGAATTTTCCTTAATCACATCGAGATTTTAAACTCGAGACTTTGATCAATATGTTGGCATCAGTGTTGTTCGACTTTTTTCCTTTACGTTTTTTACATAGTTTCTTACGTTTTTTACATTAGTTTTATACTTGCTGTATTTTAATTATGCTTGTGTAAAAAAGATAAAAAAGTAAAAAAAAAAACGCGAAAAAAATCAAAATTGGATACCTTCAAAATTGAAGATGACAGTTAAATAAAAAACTATTGAGTTTATATTATATTTTCGACCAAATGATTAAAAACAGATTCTCTAATCTATTTCCGTCCAAATTTTTCATTATAAAATGCTTCAGTTATTGATTTGTTCTTCCGGTATTTTTGAACGTCTGCCAAATTTTCTTTATTTATTTAAATTTTTGAAAATTGCCTCTCATTTTCTATCTTTTTTTCCCAGTTAGCTATTTACTTTCTTTACTGCTTCTTTACCTTTTTTATGGAATTTTTACGTTTTTTGCACTAATATGAGCGTTTTTACATATCTTAAAAGTATAGAAAAGGTAAAAAATAGTTTTTTACATGGATTTTAACAACACTGGTTGGTATTATGATGATACCGAAGTCGAAAAAAGTGGGTCTCGCAATTATGTCTGTCCTTTCGACTCCAGCGTAAACCGGTGGAAAATGAAAATCTTATTTATCCACAACTTTTTGTGATATTTTTTTTTTTAAGGCAACCATTTGAAAAAAATTCCGGAAAATGGTAATAAATGGTACCTCCCACAGAACCATAATTTTCAAAAACTTTTCTTTGGATTTTTAAAAAAATGTTTCAAATTTTTTCTTGAGAACTCAATAATTCTAAAACGACTTAATTGATTTTTATTAAACTTGTCACATATAAATATGTACTCACATAATATTACCTTAAGCTTAACTACCTTTTAAGCAGGTGGATTAAATATGGGCTCCCATAGCCAATTTATTTGTTTTAAAATCAGATTTTAAAATCACAACCTGATCGCATCATAAGAGCAAGTTCGTGCGATCCAGTCGTGCATTTTATTTTATTTATTTTCATCGCCAAATCGATGATTTCTGCCGACTGTGCAACGATAAATAATATGAAAATACAGAAGTTGGAAATAAGAAAGATTTTAGAAAACAGAATTTTAATCTACTATATTTTGGATATACAGAATTTTAAAATACAGAATTTCAGTCTTACAGTATTTTAAAAAAATGAAACAGGATTTTGGTCATACCGAATTTTGAAACCCAGAATTATGACCTTTCGTTCAAATAATATTGAATATTAAAAATTTTCAAAAAAGTTACATGGCTTGATTTAGAAAAAAATTTTAAATTATTTATTATTATTATTATATACATATATTTCGAAAATAGGAAGATAATAGGCATATTCAGGAAAATGAGATCTCGGAGATCTCAGCAATCTCAGTTGCCTGAACAGGATTCCTCAGAAAAATTTCTCAGCTTTGCTGTCAAAACTCTGAGGAAAAAAATGTTAGATTCGCTTGCTCGCTATTTGAGTGAGAAAAATATCTATAAGATCCCATTTTTCTGAACGCGCCAAAAATTTCAATTATGTATTTTGAATTTTTCACTCCGCATTAGGTAATTACAACCTTAAAATTGGTGTAATAGTTTTTTTTTTTCTTAACAAATGTTATGCACATAATATGTACCTACCTACGGGTAAACAAAATTTATATTTAAAAACCACTGGCAGACGGTAAATGCTATGCCAAAATGATTTTCGTATTCCTTTATATAATGTTTTTGAAATTTTTGCTTGCAAAGTTCTGCAAATAAATAAAAAATCGAGAGATGTTTCATTATTTACAAAGTTTTGCAAGAGAGTTTTAAAAAATTTAATTTTGGAAAAAAGATTTTAGAAACACATAAATTTCTGAAAATAAGAATCTATTTTTTTAAATTGGACCATTTTTTTATTTTTTACAGAGCTTTTGTTGCAGACAGAATTTTTCAAAATTTCGAAGTACAGGATTTCTTTGAAAACAAATGATTACAGTAAGGGCATAATTCTAAACATTTTTTCTGTGGTTTTAAGTTCCACGAAATGGAATAGAATCCCATTGCGGAAATATATATTATATACCAATCATTTCGATTTCCTACAAACCCTCTCAACTCACAGCAGTAAATTCAGGAGTCTGATTCCGTAAAACGAAAACGATCGAACGATATCGTTTTGGCAATAGCTGTCCCTATCTATTCCTTTAGATGTGATAGAGATGGCTATGTCAAAACGATATCGTTTGATCGTTTTTGTTTTACGGAATTAGGCCCCAGTTTATAAAAACAATAGATCTGTTAAGTATACTCGAAAAGTGTCATAAGTTTTCATAATTCGCTGTTAAATCCTAAGGAGTGGAACTATTTGCGGCTAAGTGGAGTCTAAGTTCGCACTGACCATAACTAAAAACTGTGTTATGCGATTGCCAATAAACTGTCCATTCTCTTACGCCTTAACCACTGAATGGATTTTAGTGAAACATTTGTTGGATTTATAGGCTAAACTTTTGTGATGGATAATATTTTGAGTTGTCTTCGTCTGTTACAAACTTTGTGACAAAAACAATTGGATCTTTTAGTAATACAATAAAAGGACACTTAAAATTTAAAGCTTTTTAGCTTTCCTGTTTGGTTAAAAATCTATTTTATACTTCACAAAGAAATAAATTAATATTAAATTTCAACCACATTTTTTTTTGCAAACCAATAATGGTATATATCTACATATGTACGTAGATATCTATATCTACTTAGGCTGACAACCTCCTAACAACTATATCACTCCTATATTTAATCCTCCTTCCCCACAAGATGAATTACATCATAGAGACGAAAAAGAACTCTTATATTTAATTTATTTGATTTGTTTTTCTTGCTTGTTGTTTTTCCATTTAACACCCATATTCTGTAAATATATTTCTTTTCAACAAGATGTACCCGTTTCTGTTTGTATTATACTGTTTTTGTGTGTCTGTTTTTTTTTTTTGTCGAACACCCACTATCTATCAACAAAAATGTCCCCTAAAATCTTGTCAGAGTGTTGATGCTTTTGTTTTCACGCACTGAAGATATATAGACAAAGTTTTCAGAAGTTTTTGCTAGACTTGCTATACGCTGCCACAAAATAAAGTGATTCGGCTTCCATATCCACAAGAAAAAAAAATATATTTTTTAAAATTGTTTTTTGTGTCAATTCTATTTGTACTTGCTTTTTAAACTTAAGGGCAGATATAAGGTTCATACACATATATATGTATATATAGAAAAAACTTAAGCTTTCAATTAAAACGATGAAAGATGAAAGAAATCCTAAAAATTGACATTTTTTTTTTAAGAAAACAGGTCAAATAAATTTCGTGGAACCTCCCTTGTATGATGACTTACATAAGTATTGAACTAATAAAAAAGGCATCGTTTAGAGTAGGGGCACTCTCTCTTAGGATGGTATTATTTATAACGTATATATATATACATTGTATATCATCGGGAAGTTTTCAACGAAAATTAATGACTTTTATTGTGGCTGCTGATTGCGAATCTTTTATAGACAATTCGAAATCGTGAAGAGGAAATACAATTTCTTTGGCCTTATCGAGGAAAATTTGAGAGAAAAGAATTTCCAAGTGTGATTTTGTAGCATAACATAAAAGGCAGTATACAGAGAAATTTGTTAAGCTAAATATTCCATTGTATAGGTGATTAATATATTATAAATTTGCTGTTATTGACGATTTTCTTATGGTTTTAATAAGTAAGAATTTGCAAGAACGGTGTATAATTACAAAAAAAAGTTATTTAAACAGAAAATCTTTGCACAAATTATGATTGGTTAAATAAATAAATAAATAAAAACGAAAGAATAAAGTCAGAGTTTTTAATACTACATATACATATGATCACTTATGTAAACTTATAAATACAACATTAATAAAGACATTATCAGTTAAGTTTTAGTCAAAATATATGTCAATGGAAATTATGTAATTAACAGAGATTTGGAAACCTGAAGCAGCAATATTAAGTGTTAAATGATCATACAAAGTGAAAGAAAGGTATTTTGTTTGTTTTAACAAATTAAAAATTATGTAAGTGAAGATTGTGGTATATTTTAAGTTTAGTATCATTCTTGTGAACTGGGCATTGTTTTTCGACTTTTTTTCTTTACGTTTTGTACATTAGTTTACTTCCTGTATTTTAATTATGCTTATGTCAAAAAGGTGAAAAAGTAAAAACAAATCGCGAAAAATAATCAAAATTGGTTACCTTCAAGACTGATGATGACAGTTGGAGCTGATTATTCGTATCTAAAAAACTATTGGGTTTTTATTTTATTTTCAATAAAATCACCCCAATTCTGATTTCCGATCGGTTTTAAAATCCTTTCGTTTTCAATCTCTAGGTGTTCTGAAAAACTTTTCGCTTTCAATACTTGCGGAATGAGAGTGCTTTGATTTTCGATCGCATTGAAAATAATTTACATTTGGAAATTCATTTGAGTATTATTCGTATATTATTAGATTTTTATGTGATTTATTAAATTTTTTTTTCAACAAATTTCACGTTTAGAATTTGTTTTTACTGATTTACTGAAAAAAGAAAAAAAGGTTTTAATAAAGGGTGTTTTTTTTAGACGTGTGGTTTTCAAAAAAAAATAAAACGCATATGATTTAATGTTATGGCAAAGAATTTATCTTTATTATAAAGATAAGGGTTTGCCATTATGCTTTAAAAATGATTTTAGGCAAGTTGCCGCCCCGGTTGGCTCGAATAAATTCCATTCGAGAGGCCCAAGAGACCTCAGCTCCAATTGTTGTGCGCGATGGCGGATGGACTCATTTCGCTCTTCTTCGATACTCTGCTTCACAGCAACAATAGCGTCTTCGGTGCGCACTGTACGGCATCTCTGAGGATGCGCATTATCCACTAGAGTAAACGTGGTGCGAAACCGATCCATGGTTGCTCGAATTACTCTGTTGCGCGATTATGTCCACCGAATATTGGACGCAGCGCGCGATGCATCGCGCGAACCGAACCATTATTTTGGTAATAAATTTGCACGATTTGTTCATAAGTAAGTCTATTCATTATGAAATGACAAACCAAACTGAGCATAAATCAAGTGACAACTGTCAAAAGGACCAACTCCGAAAAATGTATTGCCAGATTGAAAACCACTCGTCTAAAAAAAACACCCTTTACTAGCTAATGTGATAGTGAAAATCGGAACATTTTTTTGAATCCGTGAGGAAAACAATTGCGTTTACGGATTTGATTCGAAACGGAAATCAGAATGGGTGAATGCCTAAAAACCCGATTTGTTTTTAAAAACAGATTTTCTAATCTATTTCCATCCAAGTTTTTCTTTATAAAATGCTTCAATTATTTTTTATTTATTCTTTCGATATTTTTGAACGTCTGAAAAATTTTCTTTATTTATTTAGATTTTGACAGATACCTCTTATTTTCTCTCTTTTTTCTCAGTAATTTACTTTTTATTCCTCTTCTTTACCTTTTTTTACGAATTTTTTACGTTATTTATGGGATTTTACGTATTTTACACTGATTTACGTTTTGTACATGCGGATTTGAACAACTCTGAAACTGGGTTGTACATACATATATGTCCCGCTAGTATTTTTCCACAATATAAAGTGGGAGACATACATAAATATATATCTCCTTAGTTGTTTTGTAGCTCATTTTTTTATAATTTTTCCGAAAAAAATCTCTTTTTTTGTATCTGGTTTATAAATAATATTGCCTATAGGGACAAAAATATCCCATTCAAAAAACCGAAGTACATGCAATATACGTCACAGCCCATCCATCCCCCTATGTATATTTTTGGAACTTTTTTGTTGGGAATATGCTAAAATTAATTTATTTGATCGGATCAATAAAAATATTTGATGCTATGGGTTAACAACGGCATTCCGGGATGAAATGTGTCCGGTTTTTCGTGTTTGACTTAAAATCGATAAAAGTATCAAATTTAAAAAAATAGCACCTAATATTGTAAAATTTTGAAAAGAAAAAAATAAATTTAAAACTTGTATTTTATAAAGTTGAGTTTGAAAATATATGTATGTATGGATATCTAGAAAACTATTACTCAAAAAAAATTTGAATTTTAAAGTTAAATTAAAAAAAGGAATTTTGAGTTTAAAAAAAAATTTAGCATGATATTGTTAGTGTTGCTGTTGTTTTTTATTTTTGTATTTTTAAGATTTTTTTTTTTTTCAGAAAATTGAACTTCGTGGTGTTGACCCCACTCTTAAGCAGCCCATAGACACTACACTTGTGTCTGCACCGGTGTGGCATTCCGCCACACACGCCACACCGATCGAGACACCTACAACAAAAACTTTTGATTTTACTCGCACCGTGTCTGACACCGAAATAGGTGTGCGCACCAGCCCACACACAGCACAAATTTCCGTACACCGACACTGGTGCAGACACAAGTCTAGTGTCTATGGGCTGCTTAAGAGAATTTGTATCTTGTTTTGATCCAATTCACACACTATAATGTTTTGATGCATCTTATATAATATATACGCAAATCACCTTCGATTTATAAGGTTTAACTCCAAAAAATAATGAAAAAGACAAATTTATTTATATTACGTAAACAATCAAAAACATATGTATTATTTTTTATTTTTCATGTTTTAATTTTTCTTCAAAATTACCTATATTTTTCAAACTTTTTAAATTATCAGTATGAATGCGATCTTCATTGGCTATTTGATAATGTTCAATGGAACCCATCTGTAACCAGATTAAATTTTAGCCTACATGCTAAATTGAAAAGTAACTTTCGAACATAGTTCACAAAAATTTCAACTCATTTTTTCAGAAATAACCTTTTAAACTTTAAAAAATCCTTGCACGAGAAATGGCTTTAAATTGACTTTTTTATGGAATTACTTAGATCTACATTATGATAAATCTAACTACAAAAAAAACTTCGAAACAAAAAATATCTTTCATCCATTCAACTTTGCAGAAACGTTTAATTTACTATGAAAATGAAGAAACAAAAACAATGTGTAGCTTAATAGGTGTTTTATCTGTGCGGGATACATACAGGAGAGAGAAAAAATATTTTGAAATAATCCAAACAAATGATACCTATATTTTTTTATAATATGTAGGTACCTACATAAGCTTGACTTTAATGTTCCTTCGGAATTAATTCTACTAAAATAATGATGGTTAGAGAATTTTAGCAATTGATGAATAAAAGTGTCATGGTAATTGTGGGTGCAATGGAAAAAATGACACATTTAAAAGTATTAATAAAAAGTGTAATCAAAAGAAGATATAAAAAGTCGATATAAAAAAAATGAATATTTTAAAATCATGTAACATGTTTTATTCCAATTTTAAAAACTCCCTATACCTACCTCTCAGAAAACGCCTTTTCACCGAAGATTATAAATATCAAATTTGGACTGTTCCTATAAAATACAATACAATTCAAATGATCTATTACAGGCCTGGTTCAAAAAGAAATAAATTTTGTTGTTAACTATTCCTAATACTATATAATTTATTTAAATTAGTTGACTAACAAAAATTTCATGTGTACTGATTTTGTGGGATTTTGGGTATTCTTTCGAAATTCCGAAACTTTTTTGACACTACGTGATGCATTGTTACACTGGCCGTGTACAAAATTAATTTTTGGTTCAAGTTTGTTTTTGTTTTGCTTTTAATTTGTAGTAACTTTCTTATAATTTTTTATTGACTTTCTTTTATTTGTGTTTGTCTTTTTATTATTCTGACAGCTGTTATTCGGTAGTTTTTGCGAAGAGTTCTTTTTAAATCTAAAAAAAAAACTTTACCATCAGCTTTCCTTCACAAATCTTATTAAAGTTTAAAAAAAAAAAATTAAAAATTGTTTAAGCTGTCTTTTGAAACTATAATTTTTTTATACATTAGCTATCTTGGTATAAAATTTCGAAAACATTTAAAATAAAAAAAGAAATTTTAGGTTTCTTAATGTAAAGTAAAAATTCAATTTCCAAAAAAAATGATGTATGTATGTATAAATATTTTTTAAATATCGAATTTTCAAGAAATAAAATTCAAAACTGGGTCGCCTTGCCCTTATGTGCGAAATCAAAATCGTAGGATTCGGTTTTCCTTACCCGTTTTTAAACATCTTGTAATGGAAGTACCTATATATTTTTGGTTATAAGAATAATTTTTATTTCAAATCTGCTAGATAATGTTAGAAAACTGCTAATTAAGAATATTAAGTACTGAAAAACAATTTTAAAAACTTTTTTAAAAAATCAAAAAAAAAAATGTGATAATTTTGGTACCTATACCTTCAAAACGTTTAAGTCTTTTTAAAAAATTCTTCATAAAAAATATTTATCAAAATCGGTTGAACTGTTTTTGAGAAAATCGGAAATCTAAAAAATGGGTACTATGGGAGGTACCATTTATAACCATTTTTCGTAAATATTTTTTATGAAATGGTAGCTTTTTTCTAAAAACAAATTACTGATTTTTTTTTTAAGTTGTGTGCATGTTTTTGAGAAAAATAAAATTACATTTTTGTTAAAAAGATTTGTAGGCCGCCAGCTACTGTTTTTTTTGATCCTAAAAAAAAAAATTCAAAATAAACGTGTCGGGGAAATGCCCAAAAAAGGCTAGTTACCAAGTTTAAAGAAAATCGCGCAATCATTTAAGGCTGCAGTCAAAGGACAGGGCAAATAGACAGAATTGCGAAACCCACTTTTTTGGACTTCGCTATATCATCGTAATGTCAAGTTTAATCAAAATCTCGAGTTCAATTTTTATGCGAATGCAAATTTACCATATATAGTACCAAGTAAAAAATGTTGAAGGCAATTTTTTAATTTCATTTAATTTTGTTTGTTAAAGAAAAAAATATTTTTGAAAAGTTTTTAATGTAATATTTAAAGCCATTAAAATATTTCTTTGAATTGGACATCTCGATCATTGTAGTACCAGTGTTGATTAAAACTTTTAATTTTTTTTAAAACTAAATAAATTCTTGTCTTATAGCGCAAATAAAAATGACCAATTTTTGTGCAGAATCTTACAACCCATTCATACACTTAATTATGTATTATTACATACGTAGAGAAAAAAAAAAACAATAATTGAAGTTTGTGTAACGTTGAAAGACTTTGCATATCAATGAGGAGCGACAAGAGACAACAGTTTTCAGGAAACAAAAGCGTGGATAAACTATTTTCCCTTCTTTGTATCTGTTTTTCTTTTTCTTTGCTTTTGTTTTTGTGTATTTTTTTTTTTTTGCCAAAAACTTTTAAGGAGAGAGTTGCCTTGGAATAACAAAACACGAGTGAATACTGAATAGAAGCATTTCATCCTTTCGGTTTTGTCCTGTGGAGGAAAAGTCACAAGCACTTAATTGAAAATACTTTAAGACAATTTGCTTTATTTTGCTCTTTTTTTTCTGTTGTTTTTGTTTTTACTTAAATGTGGTGCGGAGGCGGTTAAGGGTGGTTTGTAAAATGAAATACCTACGTTTAGTTCAATGTTGGCTTCGGGTTTTGGGGGAGCGGGTGTTTAATTCATTAAAGAATTTTTTAAAAGTTTTTGAAATTTTATCATTATTTTCCTTGGGTACTATAATAAGGAGGGACAAAACATTGCCCCTGGATATATTTAACATCAAAGTTCAGTAATTATATCTTAATTGAAATCTTTTTTTTTATAACTAAGTTGTTGTGAAGGATTTTTGTCTATATAAGAATAAATAGGTACCTTTCAAGTGGGGTAGAAGAGATTAATTGAGTGCAGAATTAAAAAAAAAAAAAAAAAAAAAAAAAAAAACTAATTGTTAAAAATGAAGGGATGGTTAGATCATCAATATTAATTTATATGCCTGGCAGAGATAGATTAAACCTTGGTAATGAATAAAAAAAAAAGATATTATATTAACACTTAATTTTGAAACCACATTATGGACATACAATTAACATAAAAAAAAATAATAATGGGCTAAAATTTTTAAACAGTGTTCGTTTTAAGGAATAAAGTTAGCAGTCGATTAGATGGGATTAGATTGGGAGCCATTGCCTTAATTTTTGTTTATAATTTTAAACCTTTTGACTAATGCGAGATTTTGACGTACCTAATTGAAGTTAAACACAGGTGATCTAATCAATCACCATTTTTTTTAATAATTATTTTTGAAAAGTTAAAATTATAAAATATTAATAGATTGCCATTATTCACTTAATAAATGGCTTACACTTATATCATCATCAAATGTTTTGCTAAAAGTTGACGATTTACACCAAAAAAGTTTCGCAGTTGTTTGTTGCATGCTTACGCGTTAGCAATCCAATAGTTTTAATCGCTTTTAAACAAGTTGACTTCACAAAGAACATTCAAAATAATAAGTTTTTGTAAAATGTTACCTTAATTTAGCAATAACAACATTTTAAAATTTTTTTTAGTGTCACAAAAAGTTAATCAATGATAGGGATTAACCTTAGGGGAAACATTTTGTTACAATTTCAATTTGTTCATAATTGGGGTTCAGTCTAACTAGCTGAACCATAATTTTTGTAGATATTTACTTACGACCAGTTTGCTGTAAAAAGATATTGTAGTTTTATTTTCTCTAAAACAACGATAAAACAGTGGTACACTCGGGCGTATACGCACTTTTTTATTTTATTGAATTTTTAACTAATTTTCCTCCATTTGTGATTGTGTACTTTCGTTGGTTTATGTCAATTGAAATTTCATTCATGAAAAATCCCAATCTACATCACAAAAGTTTTTAAAAACCGTTGGAGCGGTTTTACAAAAAAAATATTTTTAAATATAAAACTTTGTAAACATTTTTATGAAAGACAATTGGTCAGCAATTGTTTAGAATTTATAAATGCGGAGTTAAGAAATTAATTTTGAAATCAAATCATCTACCCATTTTCGAAAAATCGAATTTTAAAAAAATAATTGTTTTTTTTTTGAAAATTTTGATATGATATTCAAACTTATTGAAGCTATTTTCTGTTAAAAAATTTATTTACATTGGTCGGGTCATGTACATTATCTGTTGTTTAATGATAGAGTCAAAACCAAAAAAATGATTTTATGATAGATTAATCGTTAGTAAAATATGTTTTCCATTAATAATGGTAAATTGTTCTGATTTAGTTCAATTACAAATTTTAATCAAAATCCAAGAAGTCATTTCTGAGAAAATAAGATTTTGGTTACTTGTTATTAAACTCTTATATTTTTGGTTATAAGAATAGAATTATTATTTAAAATCTGCTGGATAATCAACTTCTATCGTAATCGTGCTACGAATCACGCAAAATGTATTGCAGTCTAAATTTGTAGTGAATTCGTAATGGAAAATCTACTACGAATTTGAAATTCTGGGAATTTTCTATCACTAATTCCAGATGAAACTGAAATATGACCTCCTTTTCGACGATAACTGATTTTTGTCGTAGCCAAGTTAAAATCGATTGTGTTTCAGTAAAAAAAAGTTGTTCTTACGAATTATAAAATTTGCAATGGTTACAAACACAAATTCATAAATTTTTGTTTTGTTAAAAATTCTTAAATAATTGAATGTCATACAAGTTAAAAACAATTTACAAAGGAAGTCAAAACAAAACTATGTGCTTTAAAAAACAACCGAAGAAGGAAAATAGAACACATCACATTTAAAACAAGCCGGAATAAAATTAGTTCCTCAGTTCATTTGAAACTGCACTTTATATTTATAACTTTAATTTATTTTTATGTTGAATCTATTTTCTTGGGAAAAAATTCTAAAACATTGAACAAATAAACAAAATATCAACATCACAGTTTTTTTTCCGATCTCAATCATTTGACAGCTGTAATATAGTGCTAAGGGATTATGTGATCTTTTTTTGCGAGAGTTTTCATTTCGAACGCCAAATATTAATTTTGTGTAGATTACCATTTGAAAGAATGCGTGTAAGTGCAAAAAGGGGAAAATCTGTCTAAAAATCGAGATTCGTAAATTTTGATCTGTGTCAGTACTATCCATTTTTTCTTTTGGAGATAAAAATGTTTGATCTGTGGTGGTAAATGAAAATCGACATGAGTTTAAAACTGGAGATTGTTTAAGTTCTGCTGCACTTTGAGTTATTAGAATTGGAACTGAACCCAAAGCTTTTCTAAACCGATGTTTATTGAAACAACTCTTTGTAGCCGTATCCTTATAAAATAAATGTTCAGATTTTTTTGTAGAAAATAAAAAGACAAAAAAATGGGACTTTTTGAAAAGTTGAATGGATTTTTGTTTTAAAAACTGCGAATATTGGTGTGATATAGGACAGCTGATTTCAAAATTTAAAATTAATTTTTTAATAGGGCATTGTTATTTTTCGGTTCCATTCGGATTTTGTGAATCCTTTTTTCCAGGTTCGTATATAGTGGAGTAATCCATTCGGGGATTTTCAACGATGGATTCTGTGATAGGCTCGAATGTTAAAATATTAAAAATGTTAAAATATTAAAAAAAAATTTTAAAGTTTAAAGTTTAGCTAAACAATACTTTTTAAACATTTTGAAGCATTCTCTGTAAATTATCAAAATCAGTTGAACTGTTTTTGATAAAATCGAAAATAAAAAATGGGAGGTACCATTTAGAACCATTTTTTGAATTTTTTTTATAAAACTGCAGTAGCCTTTTTGTAAAAAACAATACAACATTTTTTAACCTCCTTTACTTCATGGGGTCCAACTTTTTTGTTTTTCATTTTTTTTGCCTCTGGATTAATACTAAGTGAACAATATTCAATTTTCCATTTATTTTCTATGTTTTAATGATCAGTGAAATTTTACAGAATTTTCTGTGATTTTTTTTCTGGAAATTGTCCATACATATCACATTGGGTCCATTTGGACCCCACTACTGAAATTCTAACAAAAATCTGAATTTTTCTAATAATTGATATTTTATTTCAATAAGAAAATATTAATACTTATATAGTTGTTGGCATTTCCGGGAGACATATTTTATGTAAACGTTATTTGTGTGGCGAAGGCAACAACATCTACCATAACAAACGCAGGTGGTTCTGCTTTTATTGTCTTCTGTTCTTGGGCAAAAATCATCAAATTTTTTAATGATCTGATACATGACTTTTCTAGTTAAATTTAAACTTTAACGTTTTGAAAAATGTTTGCAAATAATTCATACATTTATTAGAAAATTTATAAAAAAACATTATTTCATAGAAAATATTGTGGGGTCTAAATGGACCCTTTGTCCATTTGTACCGACCTTTCTCATGTTGTAAAGGAGAGTTAAAAAGTTGTGGGAACATTTTTGGTAAAAATAAGATTTTCATTATTTGCTAAAAAAAATGTATGACAGGTACTAACCTACTGTTATTTTTGGTCCTATAATAATTTAAAAAAAAACTATATTGGGGGAATGCCTTAAAAACCAAGTACCAAGGTACCAAGTTTAAAAAAAATCGACCCACCCACTTAAGCTTTAGCCATAAGGGAAAACAGACGGATTGAATTGTGAAACCCACTTTTTTTTACTTCATTATCATCGAAATGTCAAGTTTGATGGAAATCTCGAGTCCAATTTTTTCACGATGCCATAACTTTCCGAAGTATGGAAAGTTAAAAGGGATTATATAAAAGTAGAGTGAAAATAAAAATGCGAAAAAATTGATGCTTTGTGGTTTAAACTGTGAAAGGAAGTCAATAAAATGTTTTAAAAGTAGAATCTTTAAGGTTAACGTCGAAGGTAAAAATGTCAAATTACATGTGGAGTTAAGTCAGAGAATCAACAGCAATGGGCAAATCGGCTTAATCTTTTCACTTGATTTTTATTGATCATTTTTTCAAGGTTGAGGTCTTTAAATTAAGGTTAAATATCAGGGTCCCCTTTATAGAGCTCTTAATATATATTTCGATACTCCTTTAAGTTTCTCCAAGGTTTTGATTTAATAACTCTTCATGTTTATTTATTCTGTTCGATCCACCAATATTTTTGTTTTGATGAGACGAAAAAATATTTAACATTTTTACCTTTTTTGAAAGGAAAATTCATAGTTTTTAATTTTCGAATGCGGTTTGTAAACCTTGAGGCACATACAAATTGTATGTGTACCGTTGAATTTGTAGATATTGAGTACTCTAGGATTAAAATATTAAACGCACAACTCACAAGACAAAAATGAGTAACGAATGAAAATTTTCTGCACTTTTGATGAATTACTAAAATTTTTAATTAGACAGTGGAGATTTGAAATATTTCTAATAGACATGTACTGTACGTACGTTTTTTTTTGTGGAAATACACAACATTACATGTACCGAAAATCCATATTTTTTATTAATCCTCTCTAATGAAGGCGTGTTTCACTGTACATATAGGAAGGTACATCATATTTCAAATGATTTAACTAATGAAAATGGTTGTTTTTAAAGACTCTTGTGGATTAATTCTTTTTGTTTTCTTCTCAAATCTCCCCTTTTTTGACAGATTGCACCATTAATATTCTGATGATGAATTATTGATTAGTGCATTTTTGCAGCAATCTGCAATGCCATCACTTCTAATCTCACACTCACATAGATGACGATGACGACGACGACTCGCAAAGCGAATGGAAATCCCTCTTTTAGGATCATTATAATGTCGTCTTCCGTTTGTCATTAATCTTCTTATATCGATGAGTTTAAGAAGTGTTGGCATGCTTTCATTCATATTACATTTATATATACGATTTGAGCAAGAGCAAAATATTTTCAAGGAGAAGAATATACTTATACTCGTAGTTTCTTCCTTTATATAATAAAAATATATGTCGATGTGAGTCGACCCAGACCTCATCTACGATAACGATGAGAATCACACAATTTACCAAATCCTCTATACTCGATTGAATTCCATTTGAGTTTCTGTGATATGCTGTCACCCTTATGGAGAAAGAGCGATGATGAAGAAAACTGTACGGTTGAGAAAATCTTTGGCCACAGAATATGTATGTATGTATGTATCTTATATACGATCGCACGTTGGGGTATATATTATAAAACTTAAAGAAGAAGGGCCTTCAGAACGAGCCCGGGTAGAAAAACCCATCAAGCAAGGACTAATTGAACTGCGGCAACTCTCACATAATTCACCACTAATTGCGTTATAATTGATTAGATTTCATTTGTGTCCCATAGTATATGGAGAGGGTTTGCTCTAAAGCTACCCACACAATACGGTTTGGTTCTTATAACATTGCATGATGAAATCTTCCTTTTTCCTATGTACGAGTATATATTGCCACCCTCTTTGAAATCCAATTTCGATTTAAATCTCTGCCATGATGATGGTTGCTTCTCTGTGATGCTGATGCTCTGCAGTCCTTGTGTCCTTGTCGTTCTATGTCGTCATTAAAGTAGCTCATTTGGTTTGAATTGAAACATTGCGTTCTTATGGTTGTTTGGACAAAAGACTAAGACTACCATTATAGTTTTGTAAACGTTGTGAATGTGGATCGAACTTAATGTTTCCACAATCATCATAATCATCAACATCATCTTTTAGCTATTCTTTTGTTGGAAGAAATAAAAAGAGTCGATTCATTTTATAAAAGAAGGTTTAATGTGTCATTTAAAACTATTATATGCTATAGAGTTTGTGGATATACAAGAGATGGATAAATATTCTGTCTCCATCTACACGTGCGTTATTTGAAAAAAAAAACACTTGAACATTAAAAACTCAACTTTCAGAATGTGCCGCTTTGAAACTTAAAGCCCTTTGTCTAATATAAATTGATAAATATTGAAATTTGACATTTTGGTTAAAAAATTAAAAGAACTATTTTCACTGAGGGCATACTCAACCACGTAGCTCAAGCACAGTTGCCACTATTTTTCAAAATAAATTTCCCTGACTTTCTCTCACCAATTGCCTGACCAAAAGGAAAACAAAATCAGGGAATCAGAGAAACTTATTAAATAGTTTAGTTTATTTTTAGCGATAAATACATACATATGTACATACATTCTTTCGTATTTTTTTTTTTCTATTTTTTGAGAGTTATTGTGCATTGTAGTTTCGTATTTAAAATTGAATTACATTTTTAAAAAATTCAAAGAAACATTGAAAGAAAATATTTGAACACAGATGAAAAAACTATACAATTGGTGGTGATTGACACTTTTTTCTATTTTAAATTGGTCAGTCACGTGACTTTGAAAACAATGATTGAAATAATGATTGACTGAAAAGAACAAATCTTTGAACCAATCAATCATTGATTGATTGATTCGAACGATTGGCATAGCTCTATCCCTTACCTTGTGTGCAATTCCCTACCGTTATTTTTGTTTATAAGAATAATTTTCATTTAAAATCTGCTAGATAATGTTACAGAATTGCTGGTTACAAAGTTTAATAAAAATTGACCAAGTCGTTTTTGAATTATTTAGTTTTAATTAATAATTTTGAAACTTAATAAAAAAAACCGAAAATTGTATAACCATTTTTCGGATTTTTTCGATTTTTTATAAAATTGTAGGGTTTTTGTAAAAAAAAATTAGTGATTTTTTTAAATTGTTTGTACTTTTTTGAGAAAAAATAATATTTTCATTATTTGATAGAAAAATTTATTATTTTTGGTCCTTAAAAAAATAAATAAACGAATGCCCAAAAAACACTGGTACCAAGTTTAAAGAAAATCGACCAATCCGTTTAGGCTACGAAAGGGCAGATAGGCAGACCGACGGATAGAATTGTGAGACCCCCTTTTTTCTAATTTCGCTACCATCTTAATGTCAAGTTAGATCATCACGATTTAGATTTTTTACGAATCCATAACTTGTAATATAAAGTACATATGTACATATTACATACCTATGTATATATCGCAATTAAAAAGTTTGCATAATTGTTTTTGGCGCAAAAGTGTGGGCAAAGTTCAACGAAATAACTTTTCCCTAATCGCTTTCGAAATTCCCTGACTTTTTCCGATTTTCCCTGAATACTTTCAAATTCCCTGACTTTCCAGTTGGGTAGCATAGCAATTATGTTAAGGAGTTCGAAGAGATCAAAACCACACCTGGTGGTTTTATATAACATATCGTCTCTGTAGATCGTATACCTCGTAGTCGTAACCCAGAAAAGTTCACTTTATAGGTAATGATGCACTTTTATTGTAAACAACTTTCCGGATCTAATGAAAAATACCTTGTTAGCCTAAGAACAATAGTTTCAAAGCTAAACGCATAAATAGCAGGTCAATGTCATTGGTCCTCAATACTTTTATAAAAAGTTTCTTGTTTCTCCTGAAAAATTAACATTTCTGGGTTACAAGGTATTCGATCTACAGCGACGATATTATACCGGCTGCTATTTTTTAGATGCATATTTAATGCATCCTCTTGGAAACAGCAAAATTTACCTATTAAATACCATTTCCAATAACTAGGTAATCAATGGGAATCATGTAGTAGAATACATTAAAGACGATGAAGATACCTCAATTCCAGTTATTGAAAAACCATTTCTCACTGTATAGGAGGGGTAGGCAAAACTTTAAAAAATCAACCTATGAACAACCAAGTCACAGGATATGATAGCTTACCATCTGAGTTTTTGTTGGTAAGATTATGCATCAAATCATTTAAAGAAAGCATGTTCGACAACCGCTTCATAAACAGATCATATATGTGCTCTGAAAGAAGTGGTGTAGCATAAACAAATTCCTGAGACTGAAGAAATCTTGCAAAACCAACTACCAACGAATTTCAATTCGATACCTACTGTTATCGATTCCAATTTAAATTCATCCAACCCTCCTTACTGTCAATTTTCAATTGTCATATTTTTAATAAATATTTAAATTTCGTATTTTAAAACTGGCAAGGACGGTAATCGGGATCAAATTTCGTATTTGTTAAATATCAAATTTTAATATTTATCAACTATCAATTGATATAATTGACAATCGTAACAGGCTTCCATTGTCAACAATTCTATATGGTAAGGGTCAAACTCGGGATCGATTTTCGCTATCAGTTAAATATCAAATTTCAATATGTATCAATTATCAATTCAAAAATATATGTAATAGGTCATAGGTCATTATGGCTTCATTCAATTGTCAAAAGAACTCTATATGTCCAGGGCTGAACTTGGGAACCCAAGAAAACTAGTCACGTTGTGTCGGTTAACATTGGAAAACATTTCATGCAATGTTGTAGTAGGTATAAGGAAAGCTCTTCCGAACTATTCCGAATATGCAAAATGTTTCAGCAAGGAGATATGCTATCATTTGATTTCTTCAATCTCGTTCTGGAGCAGGTAGTAAATGAAAGGCACTATCTTCAACAGATCCATACATTTACTATGGTATGCGGACAATATTGACATCATCGGCTTCTCTTAGAATGTGCAGTTATAGAGTCCTACAACGCTGTGGTTAAAGAACAGGCGAAACTTATAGGTTTTGAAGTATCATTGAATTTTAAAATTGGCAACATCGAAATAATCTGTCGTTGTGAGATCAAAGTTTTTGCGATTACATTAAATAAAAACAAAAAATGGGTTGTGCGACAGATCGTGTAGAACCAGGGCCTATAGTGACTTATAATTCTCAACTATTCCTTTGTGCGTGTTATTGGCAGGAATTACATTGGTTGCTATAAAAAAAATAGAGGAATTATGCTCTAATTAAAAAAGTGAGCACAAGCGCATGCAAATACGAAAACGAGTTTTGAGTTAATTCTTCGTTTAGATCATACAACGTGCAATAAAAAATAATATTTTTTATATTATTCTAAAATATATATTATATGAAATTAAGTCATAAGTTTTGTATTTTATGAGTGAAATAGGTGGTATATGAATAAAACAGAGCATCTGCTCGAAATTCCACTTTTCAAAGGAGTTATGCTCCATTAAATATGAATATGATTCCTCAAATACTATCATTTTCGTAGCATTTACTCAGCTTTTTATATTGAGCACCTGTTCTGAGCATATGCTCCGTTTTATTCAAAATCACCCAATTTCTTCAGACTTTTTTTAATTTTTCAGGTTTGTTCATACATAAAGAATAACTATAGATATTTATTTTTTACTTATTTTTATTTTTTTTATTTTATTTCGTGAATGCTTAGTAACTGTAAGATACAATATCGTATGATATGAATGTGTTACTTCAATACTATTATTTTCCTAGCATCTGCTCTTGTATTGAACACCTGCTCTAAGCACATGCTCCGTTTTATTCATATCAACTAATTTCTTCATACTTCATAAGTTTGTTCATACCAATAAAATAATTATGAGTAAAATATCTAATTTCAATTCACAAAAGAATTCAATTTGAATTTTTCCCTTAAATAGGATTATATCTAATTCCATGTGAAAATATATTGAAAGTCTGCTTAACAATATTGTGGGTTACTTTAGCTTTTATCTTAAGCTAGCTCTTTTTCCGTTAAAATAAAATTGTTATTCAGCCATCATTATCTAAATTGTGGTGATGCTGTGACAGATTATCGTTGACAAACCCGTCACACATGTTCTTTGCCTTTGTTTTTTTTTTTTTTTTTTTTGTTGTCATTCCACTCCAGGACATCAATTGTTATGCAATGGTCTAAGCTCAAAAAAGAATAAGAATATCTAAAGAATGAACAAAAAAAAATAAAAACAAAAATCCGTTTAAGTAAATCGTCTTCTTAACATTCTCATTTCAGTTATACCAACATTGCAATTGGATCTGGGATCAAATCTTAATCCGGAAGACATAGAGGAAGGCGACGATGTATATTTTGAGTGTAAAGTTCATGCTAATCCGGCCGCATATAAAGTTATTTGGAAACACAATGTAAGTATTATACTCCTGCGGAATGTATATAATATAAGTACTAAGATATTATTTAAATTTGAGTATTTTTTTTTTTTAAAGATTGTTTTTATTGTTTTTTTAGTCAAGAATATCCGAAAAGGATAATGTTTTCTGTTGTTGAGTTTAATAAATATTGGTAACATCTTATATTAATGCACATTATTTACATTTAGTAAAGTTAGTGAGAGGAATACAAAATTCAATTTAATTCAAAATCTAAAATTCAATTTATTTTCGGAGTCGTTAAATCTAATTTTTGATTTTTATTTTTCTTATGTGTAAAAAGGGGGTGGATTTCGAGGGATAAGATACTTTATTGAAATTGATACTGCAAAGGGCAGTGCTTTACATATTTATTTATTTGCTGTATACGATCTAAACAGTTGTCGACAATTATAAACATAAATTTCAATCGACTCGAATTTTCCTTTGGTCCTTTGAATTGAATTAACTTGCAAGTCGACATTTTTTCCAAAAAAAAAGGCTTAATGTTGACGGTTTTTTATACGATTATGAGTATTTAAAAAAATAAAAAAAAAAGAACCATCTTCTCAAAAACATTTTTGTCTAAATTGTTATTTATTTATTTTTTCTAAATTGAATAATTGTTTTCTTAACTAAATTTGTTGGAAAAAAAAGTATTGGTTTTTTTTTATATTTTTCGTTAAAATTTGCTCCTTAACATGAATTTTCAGTGTTAATTGATTATCATTAAGATATTTTTATTCGTGAATTAATTTTTGATCAAAGTTCTAGATGATTTGTGAATAAGAATCTTCTAAAAGATACAATCTACATACATTCAATTTGTCTTAACGCTAGTACCATAGTATTATTTCTAACTTTAGTATTCAACCCAGTATCAATTTATTTCTTCACACAATTTGTCAATTGTGAGTTCTATAGACCTGTGAAATTGGTATCGAGTATAAGTTAGGCCTCGGTATTATTATGTTATCACATAAAACTTCAAAATAAGACGCCAAAAGACTTAAGTCTTAAATGTCTCTAATGTATATATTAGCATTCAGGATGACGATTACTGCGCATGCGACCAATTTTAAACAATTTCTCAAAAGTATGAGTGTATTTTCTGGAGCTTTCATGAAGTTTTCCAACCACCAACCAACTAAACAACGAAATGACGTCTGCCATGCTCTTATTTATTAGATTGATTATTTTAGCTAGTGTCTAAATAATTATACATCTCTATATATTTACAAACGCTTTCCAAATCTTGCTGAATTGTCGCGTTCAGAAAAATGAGATCTCCAAGATTTTTCTCACTCAAAAAGTGAGCAAGCGAATCCAAGATTTTTTTCCTCAGAGTTTTGGCAGCAACGCTGAGAAAAATCCTATTCACGTTTTATAGGAGGTACCGTTATTTTCGTATATAAGAATAATTTTTATTTAAAATCTACTACAGTAACTGCTAGATGTCAAATTAAAAAAAAATCGATAAAGTCGTTTTCAATTTATTAATTTCTCAAAAAAAAGTTTTGAAACTTTTTTAAAAAATCCAAAACAAAATGTTTGAAAATTTTGGTAAACAATTCTTTTAAAACTTTTTGTAAAATTCTCCAAAAAAAATTTATCAAATTCAGTGGAACCGTTATTGAAAAAAATGGTGTCCTTTTTGTAAAAAATACTGCATTTTTTTAAAAGTTTTAGGCACTTTTTTAAGAAAAATAAGATTTTCATTATTTGCTAAAAAAGAAAAATTTTAAGGCAGGTACGTTATTTTTGGTTCTAAAAAATGAAAGAAACGTGTCGGGGGAGTGCCCAAAAAACGGTACCAAGTTTAAGGAAAACGACCCACTCGTTTAGGCTGCGGCCGACTAGGACAGATAGTCAGACCCACTTTTTTCGACTATCACTATCATCGTAATGTCAAGTTTGATCTGAAATCTGAGTTTTATTTTTTTTACGAATATATAACTTCCCATATAGTAGGTACCTATATATCACAAGTAAAAATATTAAACGCTTATAATGTCATGCTTGAAGTTTTTTTTAAAGCCAGAAATTTAAGAATGTTTTTTTTTCTATTTCAAGTCAATTTTTTTTAAAGTTGCCCCCTACTAAAACGAAGTGAAAAAGACTCTCTTCTATGCCATAAGCAACTTGCAGGCCATCAGTATTTCTAAACTTAAAGAATCAGAAGTGGTGACGAATGTCATCCAGGCAATCAATTTAAGATTTAACATTACCTCGAAAAAAAGCAAAAAACGTTTTTTTTTGCACTTTTACAGCAGAAATCTGACACAATTGAGCATTGAATTCCCAATTTATTCCATTTAATATGAAAATAAATGTCAGTTTCTTCTACAGAAACTTGATTAAATTTTATTCCATCATGTTATTAATGTTCATATACATATACCTTCAATTCAATTTTGGTTCAGTTATAAGAGTTACCTTCAAATAAATTATATAATGGAAAAAATGTAGGAATGAATATATTTATATAGGAATAGGTGTATGTAGGTACCTAACATCAAAATTGTTCAACAAAATCATAAAACTTTTTGAAATATTCTATTCAAAGATATTATACAATAGAGAGACACTTGAATTCGTAGCTTTAATTGTGTGCGAATCTCTAAGTTTATGGTTCTCATAGGGTTCTCGAGACTGAATCCCAAACAATTTATTTGTCACCAATTTACTTAATGGATTCTCGATTATTCAATGGCAAAGACCAAGTTTTCTTATGGCCTTTCTTTGTACATTGACAATATTCTTCTTCTCCTTTTAATGGTATTTTCTTGCTCATTTCACAAAAAAAAGGGCCATTCCTGTTGATTCATCGAGAAGGATTGTTGTTATATATATGTATATATGCTGAACCTGAACTGATGGGGATATATATGGGTATACGGGTTGGTATAACAACATTTAATTAAACTAATTGTTTACTCATTTTGCGTTTAGTTAACTGTCAGAATGAATTATAATAAATTTATAAATTGAAAAAGAAGGAACAATGAAAACCAAAATAATGAAAATAACGAAAATAAAAATGCACGACTTAGTTGGTTCGCACGTTTTTGTTTTTATTTATGGCTCAAAAGCCTAATAATAGGATTGTAAGGGATTAATTTATTAATTTATGCGTACACTCTTGGTAAGCTTGTAGTTATATGAATATTTTAAAAGTTATACAGTGTTGATAGAAAATTAGCAGTTTGTGATCGCATCAGAAATACGAAATCACAAATGCATTCAGGCACAGCAGTTAATTTTGATAATTTCTCGTTCATTTCTATGAACAGTGGAATCTTTCAACCGGCTATATTATCTCGTTTGTCTTCTATTAATATGGGTGGGTTGTGTTTGCATTAAAATTGTTAAAAAAAAAATTTGTGAACCACTATCGCCATTAACTAATTTATTATTAAAAGCCCAAGTATAAATAGGACAAAAAAGTCAAAACTGTATTTTGACCAAAATTCAATAAAAATTCCACCGAAACTGAATTTCGGTGGAGAGTTTAAGTTTTATGTCTTTAAAAAAAATACCTTAAATTTGTACCAGACCAAAATTAAATACCCATCTGCCATCACGCAATGGACTAACAAATAAAAAAATTAATAAAAAAGAATCTTTTATTATTTTTCTTAATGGTTTGAAAAATTCAAAAGCCCCCACGTAAATCCACCTTTGATGAGCCAAGTAAAATATAAGTACATATAAAATGAGGGTGGTCTCGGATTACCATTATACCATGTACAGTGTACACCCTCTTAAAATTTGCTTAAACCAATCCTTATACTACTATGCGGTTGTCAATCTATTTCCATTTCGTTTTTCTTCAATCAACGTTACTAAATAAGTCTTCTTTTATACAGAGAAACCTCACCAATTACCTTTGCCTTGCTTTTGTATACCTACTGATGGGGTGAGTAAAGTTTAATTGTACGGTTGACAAACGCAGTTGAAATTAAAAAAAAAAAAAACCTAACCGTTTAGATAATTAAAAACTACTCGTTGACGGGAAGAATTTTTTTTTAAACTTCTTTCATTCTTTTCCACTTTGAAAATAAATATTTTTTTTTCGAGGAGTTGTTATTAGAATTGTGTGTGATGTTTATTAAAACGAATACATTAATTAAAGTCTCTGACAATGTGCTTTGATGAATAAATACATTTTGTGATTGGATAATGGAAACAATTATTCATGAGCTTACTGTGAATGCTTTAATTAAAGACTATAAAGTGGCGCTAGATTTTTAACATTATAAAAATGACTTTGTTAATTTTAAATTAAAGGGAAAACTATACGCATGCTCGATATTTGAATTCCATTTTAACTTTAAGGCATTCGTCTAGATTTAACATCTTTTTACTGTACAGCAAGCCTTCGAAATTGACAAAAAAAATTGAAGAAAAATATTTTTTATTAATTTTTTGATAAAGATTGGACAATGACGGACGCGACGCACGTTTGAAAGGTATGGGAATTTAAAAAGAAAATGGTGAAGATATTTCTTTGAAGACACCAAGAGAGTGCCTTATAGGAAGTTTAAATCTGAGTTTTTAATCATTAACCTCAGGGTTTTCGTCATCTAGATTTTAAGAGGGGAGTCGGTTTTCAATGGGTATTTTACAAATGGGAAGAGGTAGAGAAATTTTTTTTTGTGTTGCAAGTTGTGGATTAAAAAAAAAATCAAACTCGAGATTTTGATCAAACTTTACATTACGATGAAAGCGAAGACGAAAAAAGTGCGTCTCGCAATCCTGTCCGCCTGTCTTTCCTGTTCTTTCGGCTACAGCCTAAATGGTTGGGTCATTTATTGTCATTTTTTAGAGCCAAAAATAACGGTAAAAATTTTTTTCAAGCAAATAATTAAAATCTTATTTTTCTCAAAAAAAAACGTGCACACAACTTAAAAACAAAATTCAGTAATTTTTTTTTTTCAAAAAGTCTACCATTAAAAAAAATTACTGAAAATGGTTATAAATGACGTAGGTAGTTCCCATAGAACTATTTTTTGATTTGCTCAAAAAAGGTTCGACTGAAATTGATCAATTTTTTTGAGTGTTTCAAAAAGTATTTTATATCAAAATTAAAAATTTTTTTTTTTTTATTTAAAAAAAAAAGCTTCAAATTTTTTTTGAAAACTTAATTATTCGAAAACGACTTGGTCATTTTTATTGAATTTGGTACCCAGCAGTTTTTGAACATTATTTAGCAGATTTTAAATGAAAATTAGGTATTCTTAAAATCAAAAATAACGGTACTTACCATATACAAGTGTTTAAAAATCGGTAAGGAAAATCTCATTTTTCTCGAAAAACGGTTCTTACGATTTTGATTAAAATTTTTACGTGAGCTAATATCAGTATGATCTAACATATTGTTGGAGAAATCCTTTCAATTAATAACAGTATTTTTCATAGAACCATTTTTTTGGTTTTCGACCATCTCAATATCTGTTAAACCGATTTTAATGGCATTTTTTTTACACAAGAGCTTCTAATAAGTTTGAACAACATTGCATATCAACATTTTCAAAAAAAAAAAGAAAAATTTTCATAGTTTATGATATTTTTTCAAAATATAAAATTATAAGTTTTAAACTCTGCATTAGTAAATACTTTAAAATTGCTTACCAATTTTTTTTTTGTTTTCTTAGAAATGTTTACAAAATTTGAGATATAGGGGGAGAGGACTAATTTGTAGCTTAAAAAATTTCCTACAAAAAAACATTAACATACCTTTTTTCATAGAAATAACCGTTTTCGACGAAATTAACCAATCTTTTCTATATTATAGTGGGGCGGCTTAGTTCAAAAATTGTGCAACTCGGTGATATATTTTTCATATTTATGTACTTCATAAAATAAATTTAAATATTAAGATTTTAAATCCACAGTGTGATTGTACATATAAAAGCCAGTCGTGCATTTTATTTTATTTTTGTCATATTTATAATAATTTAATAAAATAAAAAAACTTGATTATTATTTTTTCAGCAAATGAGTTTTTATTTTTCAATTACACTCTTGTAGGCAATCCCTTCCGATTGCAATGCATTTTGGCGGGTTTTATCAGTCTGTCCTTTACATATTTGCACTCAGGGGGCCAATACCATTCATTTCAGATACATTTCAGGTGGTTTCCCAAAATTCCGAAAATACTAAAAAAAAATGCATTTTCGGCATCGTCTGTCCATTGGTTTGGCGACCACCTAGATGTCTGTGGTGGTCTTATTCGAACTCAGGGAGTCAGGGACTTTCGGATGCCATCGATTTCAAGATGGATCCCAAAAGTCTAAGAACAACGCAAACAAAAAATGCATTCTCGGTGACGTCTGTCGGTGGTTATGCGGCCACCTAGATGTCTTTCGTAACCATATTTTTAAACATAGAATCGAGGGCGTTGGGATGCGATGCATTTGAAGTGGTTTACCTCACTAATTCTATTTTCAGAAAAGTTGCACTTTTCATACATTTTTCCTCGAAAACGCTGCCACATACGTACTGGTAGACGAACGTATTCGTTATCACCTTCCCCAGGACTACATATGGTATAAATATCGTTTGGTTTCCTTTCACGCCAAAAATCTGCTGCGAGCTCTCGGTCTATCTATATAACAACACAAGCTTATTTTTTTCAACAAAATTTGCAATTATTCCAGAAAGTTCTAATCTTCTTCTTCAAATTTCAGTTTAAATTTTTACAATATTTTTTTTTTACTCTGCTTTATCGCAAAATTTAATCGAATACCTTTTCGGTTGAACAGTGCAATACCTATTTAAAAAAAAATATATTAATTTTATTAGGTATTCTTTTATCGATCAAAGAAAATGAATATGAATATCAATTACAGTAATTATAATGTAAATTATTAAATTCTTTCTTTCAGAACCAAATAATTCAACACAATCAACGAGCTGGTGTTATTGTCAGCAGTGGTGATTTAGCTCTTCAGGGTGTCACACGTCATCAAGCTGGTAATTACACATGTACGGCGTCAAATGTTGAAGGCGATGGTGACAGCAATATTGTTGAATTAAAAGTGATGTGTAAGTAAAGAAATGATTATTATTTTAACTTTATGATTATTTCAATGGAATTAAAAGCATTTAAAAAAAAGTCTATAAATTAAATTTAAGCAAATTCACAGGGTGACAAAAAATATAACTAACAAACATTAACTATAAAAAATCGTTTTGTTCTCTCACTTCTATTTTTTTCCTTAATAACTTTTTATTATTTCGTCTACCTAACGCCTCCATGTCCAGTCCATCCCTTCTAAAAAAAAAAACAATGTTTTCTCATCTAGGTTGAACCTTTCGGGAATGTGTTGCACAAAGAAACAATGCCATAACCCTATTTTATTTTCAACCATTCTTCTTTTGCGAAGAATATCTGGAACTTCAAAACAAAGAAGTGAAGAAAAAAAGTGAATTAAAATAAAAATAAAAATAAAGAAAGAATAGTTTTAAGAACAAAAAGTTCAGGAAAAGTTGAAACTGGAGCACGTAATGAAACAAAAGACTCTTAAAAAAAAAAACAGCTTCAAGGATAATAGGTACAAAAAAAATAAGCGTTGAAAAATAAACAAACACATCGAGCAACGATGGTGACGACTTCGCCAACGACCAACCAGTTGGTCAACCAACCAACCCAACGAACCAACAAAACCAGGTCCTTTTTTTAGCAGCCTAGTAGGTATGCTTCAAATGCTATTTTTATTCCATCGAAGCAGATACAAGAGTTCCCTTTGGCTGCTGCTTAAAAATTATAGAACATTTTCTCCCGCACTCCCAAAACCCTTGTTAAGCCGTGAGAGGGAGAGAAACAGAAATGTGAACAAGGTCCTTCACTTCCTCTACAGCATGAGAGAAAGAAAAATATACATGTAATATTTAAAAAAGAAAAAGGTCTTCTTTCTTTTGAGTTTCAACTTCCATGTGGTGCAAACGAGCGCAAAACACTACCTCCGCATCAATACCTACCTATAGTCATCAAAAAAAAAAAAAAAAAAAAACCATTTTCTTTGGTAAAAGCCTTTCTCCATTTTTAATAAAATGAAGTAGAAAATGGAACTTTGTGGTGCTGGTGGCCCACTTGCATATAACAACTACACCCACGACCCACACCACAAGATTTCGGACTAATCTTGGAGGCAAAGAGTAGAACTACATTTATTATTTTTGCAGGATAAGTTAGAGGCAACAAATTCAAACTTATATCATCACAAAGGTAGCTCTTTGTTTTCTTAAAATATTTAAAAAAAAAAAATAAAAAGAAGAAGAAATAAATATCGATAAATTGAAAATTCTTCAATAAAGTTAAGAAAAAGTTGGAATAAAGTAAACTTCCGATAAAGATGGAAAATATATAGAAAAGTTCAAATTAGGAAATGGAGAATTTATAATAAGAAGTTAACTTCAACGTATGCGTATTTTGGGCTTCGATAAAGACTAAAAGACTATATGCTACCTATTATTTTTGTTGGTTTTGACGTCATGTATGAGTAATTAATTGATTGTAACTAATGCATTAGTTAGGAACAAAGTATTATAGGCTAATAATCAACACCCAGTCAAATTTTAGATTACGCATATACATATAGGACTGCATAGATTTACATAATATGGTACTTGTGATAATCGTTAAGCCAAAGTTGTATAAATCAGTTAAAAATGTGTATATGATTAATGTTAATCAATAAAAAAAAACTTGATGCATTAAAAAATATTATTTAAAAACATTGAAATGACAAAATAATTTATTATATTCGTTTAAAAGTAAAAAAGTTTGCATTTTTATCACCAAACACAAAAATACTTATTTGGGATTAAATTATGAATAAGAAAATATAAATATTTGAAAAAAGTTTTATTTGATTTAAAACATTATTTATATGCACTTACATTGGGAAAAAAATTATAAACAATAATTGCCAACAAAGCTTCTTTTTTATAGTACAAAACTATTTTTATATCTAAAGGCATGATCGCATTGTTTTAATAGGTTTCCTATTTTTAGTTGTGTCAATTTAGAGACAAATATTTTGAAAGTACGGTGAAAAATTTCTACATGGTACACCTTAGTTGATCTGAGTGTGAAAAAAAAATTGTCCGATTTTATATTAATATTGAAGGTTTAAATGAAAAAATAATATTTGAGTGAGCTACCACCAAGTTTTTATAGGCTGGAGTTATAGCCATTTATGTATTAAGCCACTTTTGTCAATTATTGAGGTTATTATTATAATCCTTTGTTTTTATTGGGTTATTTCACTTTTAAAGAACCGCGATTAATTGAAATTTAGAGTTTTGTGTCATTTTTGATGGTTCAATAATGATTTTACTTTTTTAAGTTTCATTTTCATCAATGACTGTCAAAATTCGAATTTCTAAACATTTTATATTTTTGTATATATGTATATGAACTTTAACTTTTTATAAAATAAATCGTAGAAATTTGCAATTTTAGACAGATAAGGGTACAGAAAGGCAGCAGAAATTGTTCACAGGGAAAAACTGAGCTCTTAAGAGATCACATTCTTCGCGGACAGTCAAGCTGCTAGCAAAACAATACCCAGTGAGACTACAAGATCCAAGGCAGTAGTAAAATGTTGAGACATATTGTTCTGAGCACTCAGAATTATTTTTGAAACACACCTGAACACTTAGCTTTTTTTTCAATTTCACCTGTCAAATGCTTGTGTTCAGCATTCAACTCGGTCTGCTCAGTTATTTTATTCTGAGCTCATAGAGCGCGCTCTGAACAAACTCAGAACAAAAAAAGATACACAAATTTGAAGCTCTGAGCCAGTGGCGTAGCGTGAGTTTTTGCCGCCCCTAGCAACTTTTTTTTGAAGCCTCTATTTTTTTTTTTTGTTTAAAAAAAGATCAAGTGAAACAACTTACCTTGTTATAATTTATTTTTTTTATTGGAAGTACAATTGAAGTATTCAACACTAGTTTTATCAAAAACGGTTGGCTTGTTTTTAAGTGTTCAATAAAAGGTGATAAATTTACTACAGCTAACTAATTTAAATTTTTTTAAAGATTCAGATATTACTGAGCAAAACTGCAGTATCACTATTTTGACATTTTTCAGAACAATTTTTGATAGATTTTTTTGAGTTTTGTTGGCAATACCCATATCTCTATCACATCAAAAGGGAAAGATAGGGACAGCTATTGCCAAAACGATGTCGTTCGATTCTTTTTGTTTTACGGAATAAGGCCCCATGGCATTTACTTTTATATTTTGGTTTGACTAAGGAAATTTTGAAAAAAAAATTAGCTCAAAAGTGACGGAGTAGATTTATTTCCTTCTTAAAATTGAAGGAGAATTGAAATTATTGGCTGTGTCACCACTCGAAAACTTTTAAATAAATTCTTTGCACTGAGAAAATGTATCCATTTTGAAGAAAAATGGATCCAAATGAAAATAAAATACATAAAAAGAACATACAGAAATCGTTTACACTCACGCCTGTTTTTATAAATATTTTTAAAAAATTGCCGCCCCCTTGCAAACTGCCTTCCGGATTTTTGGAAATTTGCCGCCCCTTAAATTGGATCTAAATGAAAATAAAATATAAAAACAGCATACATATTTGGGAAAATTGCCGCCCCCAAGCAAAGTGCCATTCTCCCGATCAACGGACTGTTCGTCAACCAAATTGATTAAGTTCCTGCAGATGCCAGACCAATTGCCTTGCAAATTGAAACTGTTACTTCCTCAGTATTCTAATTTTTCACTAAAAATTAGAGCTAACTATACTCTCACTAAACTTTGAACTTCTAAACCTACCCCACAAAGAGATAACAATAAAAATAACAAAAACCACAAAAATCAAATACTTTGCTTTTAGACTACATACCTACACATGATTTTTTGTTTGGACACATCTGTACGACAAAACGATTCCAACAATATATAATTTATGCCCTTTCGCATGGACATACTTACCTACGCTAAATTGTTTTTTTTTTTTCAATTTCAGATAAACCAATATGTCGACAGGATCAGAAAAAAATCTATGGTGTTGCACGAAACGAAGCTGCGGAAATATCTTGTGAAGTTGATGCATTTCCACCGCCAGAAAATTTCAAATGGTCATTCAATAATACCGCGGAGACATTCGATATGCCACAGAGTGGCTTCCGAGCACATTCAGCGCAAGGATCAACTCTCACATATACCCCGGTAAAGGTAGGTGAATTTAAGATTTTTCATGTAGCAACAATTCAAACGATCTACTTTTGAATATATTTGTTCATGAAGTCCTTAAATAACAAATTACATATTATACCTATATACCTACTGCTATATACATTCATTCACTCACTACAGTTTATACCTATTACGAAGGACTTAAATAGTTAATTTAATGTGCATTTATCAATCAAAAGAACTGGACATACATGAGAGTTACTTACTTGTATGTTGGGTGTTCTGGTCTGGTCATTCACATAAAATCCCACCCGACCATCATGCAGCTTTCTGATAAAAGTGTAATGGACTTGATTCTTATTCCTTTCGTCAAAGTAAATTGTTTGTGGTTAGCAAAGTGTTGGAATTGAATTTCATGCATTTCCTTTTCCGTCCCCTGTTTTCCAAATATATTCGTCGTTGCTGGGTGAGAGAGTGAGAGGTGTATAACGTATAAATATATACCTACCTACTATATGTGATATGTGAATGAAAATATTCTCTCTAGTGTGTCGCATTATATTTAATGGTTTCTTGATTTGAGCACGTCAAGTCAAGACAACTATACACCTCCAACGCTTTCCCCTGGTCATCACTCGTCAGTCGTCGTCGGTCTTCCATTCCATATATGTATACTGGCAACATCAAAAAGTTTGGATGTTGTAAATACTGTTGTGAACAGTAGTCAGACGTTACACCAGGAGGCGCCACACTCAAACAACTTCTACGCTCGTATATTTTCGTAAGGGCAAAGGATATGTGTTTGCGGTCTAAGGAAGTACTCAGCACTTCATTTCCGTTCCGGATTTTGACCTACATTAAATGCTCAGTTGAATTTCTCTCATCCAATAGAGATGTAGATATAGAATAAAAGTTTACGTGTGTACCTATACATATACCTACTTATATTTATATAAAATGATTGTATATTAAGGCTACGTCAGTCTTTGGTCCTATCATGGTGCTTTGGAATCTTTGAAAAGTTGTCAAATTCAGGTGGTAACTAAGGAATTGTTAAGTTCAAAGTGTGTGTGTTTTGGAAATGATTTTAAATTTACAATAATTTATAAAGAGGACATAAAAGCAGGAAATTTTCAATCAACTGTAAAGCATTTATATCCGATTTCACGTGAAAGGTCTTTCAAGTCTGATAATGATGTGTTTGACTTATGTATACTTCTTCTTAATATCACATACATACATATATAAATGTTTCCTCTTATCTTGTTCTGACATCGGATCCGTGCATTATGGTTGTTAGCCTGTGACCATTTGGATATTGGTATAGATGAATGCGGTTGGATGTAATGTTAAAATTCTAAAGAATATTTGCAGATTTTTTTCTCTTTTGTGTTGGTACAGTTTGGGAAACTTAACTTTTTTTTAAAAGAGCCTTCATTCAGTATTTAGAAATGTTAGATCAATTTAAAATTGAAAGAACCTATCATAATTTCATATACATTTATAAAATTATTCATTTGATGCTTTTTTAGATTTTGTTTAGTTAAGTTACTCGGGAGCATGAATTCTGAATTTTGTAAGTTTATTTTTTTTGGCTCTATTTATAAATTATATTCTTTTTATTGTTTTTTTGCTGAATTGAATTTAATTATTCTTGAGGAATTTCTCTCAAATTTATACGTTAAAAAATAATAAACCATAGGGTGTGCCCAGTGTTGTTCAAATCCATGTAAAAAACTATTTTTCATTAGGAGATCTATATTGAAAAACTTGGACTGAAATAGATTAGAGAATCTGTTTTTTTTGTATCATTTTGTCGAAAATAAAACAAAAACCCAATAGCTAGTTTTTTTTATCCAACTGTCATCTTCAATCTTGAAGGTAACCAATTTTTATAAATTTTCGAGATTTTTTTTTTTACTTTTTACCTTTTTTACGTTTTTTACATAAGCATAATTAAAATACAGAAAATAAAAAAAACGTAAAGTAAAAAAGTCGAACAACACTGGGCCTGATAGGTCTTGGAAAATAAGAGGACTTATGACTCACACTGTCCAATCTTCGAGGTGCAGGAATCTCCTAAAATTCTGTCAATTTCATCAAAACTGTATAGTATTTTGGATGAATTTCAAGATTAGCGAGGCAACTTTCGCGAGTAACATTAGATGTTTTCTGGTTTTTTTTGCTAAATTTATGTGAAGTAAGCAAAGCAGAGAGAGGAATTATAACTTGTTCCTAGCTTGACGTCAAGCCGGGAACGCCACAAGTTGAGGGGAAAGGGATTTAAGTTCCAAGTCAGGATTGCAGTACTTAATTAGCACCTTATTCCTGTCATATGATTTTTTTAAATTTCAGTTGCGGCGGAGTTCCCAGCTTGACGGACCTAATGTTTTCTATCTTTTTTTTTGTTTTTTTTTTCTTAAATTTAATCAATGAAAATAAACTAATCAGTCAAAAAATTTAAATTTGTTTACATCAAGTGACATTGTTAAATTTGCAGTTTCGATGTGGTGGATTTCGGTTATTTGTTCTTCGATTTGTTTGTTTAATGTTTCTTCAGATTTTTTTATTTGAATTGAAATTAATGATGATTAATGATGATAAACTCACTTTGTTTTGCAAGTTGTTCATCCATTTTTTCCCACATTTTACTGTGATCCAGTGGAATCCAGTGGAGTGGCAGTATTTCGGAGAGCTAATTTTTGGGTGTAGGTTTGTGATGAGTTTTTGACACTATCCGTAAATGTATTGGTTTTTGTTCCTTTACTTCCGGACATATTTAGGATAATGTATGTGCGTTTATGTATATTGTACGTTAATGTATGTAACGTTAAACAGTGTTTTCTGAACTTTTTAAGCGAAATATACAAAGAAAACCAACAAACAAGAGAGAGAAAGATTACTTATCACTTGTATGAGAATAATTTATTATTTTCTTTAATTATTGTTAAAATCGATATTTTTTCACTTCAGGACTTTGGTTAAAAATTAAAGTCACAAAAACTGAATATTTTGACACCAATTAGATTCGAATTGGAAATGTGTGTTATATGTAAAATGTAAATGAAATTGCCGCAAAAATAACACGTCTATTCAGTAGCTTTAGACATTCTGGCTGTAATTTAAGAAAACTAAAAAGCTAGAAATGTAGTTTCGACATATCGAAAAAATGTTAAAATTTTGAAAGAGAAAAATAAACTAATTTCAAAATGTTCGATTTTTTCGATATTTGAAGTTTTGTAAGAATAATATCGAAGAAAATATTTGATTTAAGGAGCTATATGTGATATATATGTATAACTTTGGCCATTTTTTGGGGAAAGTACAACGTTTATTGAAGTAAGAAATTGATACTTTTATCAATATTTGAAAAGTAGTGGTAGATTTTCAGAAATAAAAAAAACAGAAAAGGTATTTTTCAACTTTTTTTTTAAACCAGTATGAGAATGAGAAAAAGATTCTTTCTATTTCACTATAAGGTCGTTTTTCTTTTTTAGTTCAAAGCAGAGCTCTGAACAGAGTCTGAACACTCCGAACATACTCTGAGCGATCTCTGAACAGAGCGTGCTTTGCTCTGAAAGTTCAGATTTACTGAAGCTGTCACTTTTTTATTTGTTCACAGTTGTCATTTTCTTTGTGTTCAGCTATTCAACTCCGTCTGCTCTATCAATTTATTCTGAGCTCATAGAGCGCGCTCTGAATATGCTCTGAACTTGTTCAGAGCGAAAAAAGAAACACAAAATTGGAGCTCTGAATGCTCTGAGCTAAAAAAGAAACACAATCTTTTGTTTGACAGTTCAGGCTCTGCTCTGAACTAAAAAAGAAAAATGCCCTAAGTGTAGTTAGAGCGGTTTTGTTTAATTTATAATTTTTTTCATATTTACAATTTTCTAATTTAAAAAAATATAAGAAGGTTTCTTTAATACCTAATACAAATTCTATATACTACTGAAATACATCAGTCAAGTAGAAGACTTAGCTGCAGTGTTTCCATAAAATATTTGGAAATCGGGAGATTACCGCATCGGAATTCGGAAATCGGTTTTAATCGGAGAATTAATTATGTTTTTAAACTTGAAATAATAACATATCTACTACTGTTTTTTTTAAAGAAAAAAAATTTGTTCATTATTTTATTTTATTAAAATTGATATTGTTGGAGCACAATAACACAGACATTAAACCTTAAATTAAAAATACATAATAAAATAATCCAGACACCTTAAGGTTCAAATTCAAACAAATACACTCCTTAAATTTCAAGTAGTCCTTCGATAATAAAATACAATGTAAATTTTCAACATCAAGTCGATTTCTGAGTTTTGTTTTATTCAAATTAATTTGAGAAAAAGTTCTCTTAATATTGGCAAATTTGAATTTTGTAAAGTTAATTTCGATGAAATAAAGTGAACCATCGAGGAAACGGTAAGTTTTGCTTTGAGTTTTCAAAATATTTCAATTTTAATTGATAGATACTAAACATTCAAAGCCAAGATTTATAGTTTCTCCTCTATCTTAATTTCATGATAATGCGTGATGCAAAATTACGAATGTGATAATTAAAATTGGATAGTAGAAATAAAAAATTTAAGTTATGTGAATTCAAGAGTTGAAAAATTTATTTAGGTACTTTTATATATGAAAACCGGGAGAAAATGCCTTCTCTATACATACAAAATCGTTGTATTGGAAGTATGTAGCTCTAAAAATCGGAAGAAATACGATAAATCATGTGATTATGGCAACACTGCTAAGCTGTGTATCAAACTAGATATTCGTCACGAAATCTTTGTAAGATGAACAAAAATTGCGTATTGACAAGGCCCTTACTAGTCATATGATGATTGATGATTTTGAATAAAAAAAAATAATTTTGCACATGTTTCAATCGTTTCAATTGTTTTATTAAATTTGTACACGAATATGTTTAAAATTTTCTAAAAATTTTTATAAAACATTTTCTAAAAATAAATTAAAAAAAAGTTAAAACTTAATTATTTTTTTTAATTTACATATGTATGCAATATGACGTATTATTCAATCTTTTTAGAAGCAACAATATAAAAAGTTAAACTTAAATCCAAAGCATTTTTATGCGATTTCCTAGATAAACAAAAAGTGTCAAATTTTTCGAAAATAACTTTTACGATTTTGATTAAACTTCGCACCCATATACTCAGAGAAAATATCAGGTAAAATTAAATAGACATTAACAAATTAATTACCAGATACCTATTTCATCAAAAGCTTTTCACTTTGTAATTTTTCACTTTTACTTTGCAAATTTCGTTTGCAAAGTCGCAAAGGGGAAATTATTACAATGAAAATTTAAAAAAGTTTTTCTCTTTGAAAAGTTATTTTCTTCCAAGTTTTTACTTTGAAAAATATAATGTTCTTTTCGTTTAACCAAACAACTAAACTTCGTAAATTATATTTAAAATTTTGAATAAACAAACTGAAAAATAAAAAACGTTTTGAAGAATTTTAAGAAAATGAAGAAATAATTATTAAATAATAATTAACAAGACGAAGGACATAGGCATTTTTTTTTTTCAAAATTTTGACCAAAAAAATTTACCAAAAGAATTTGTGGGTCAACACGTTGATTTGTGTTACCCTGTCAAGTGTCAACACAGTAAGGACACATTCATAGAATGCTCATGAAAGCGCGTTGACTGTAACTCAACGATGACACAACTGAACGTAGCCTGCGTTGCCCTCCATTTAAATTTTAAAAAATTCTGATTTTGTAGAGATTTTTTAATCCATAGACATCGTAGCCCTTCAATAAAAATTGAACATTTTGTTGCTTGAAAAATACATAACATGTTATATTTTGTGGTTAAATAAATACCTCCATTTAAATTTAAAAAAATTCTGATTTTGTAGAGATTTTTTAATCCATAGACATCGTAGCCCTTCAATAAAACTGAATATTTTATTGCTTGAAAAATACATAACATGTTATATTTTGTGGTTAATTAAATATTTCGTTTCAAATATAGCCCGAAAAACTTAAAACTGCATTTTTCAGGAGTACAAAGTAAAATATCATCAACATCGTAGCCATTCCCCAGTAGTATTTGACAGCTTAAAACTTGACAGATAGGCAACAAACTATTTTTTGACGTATATTGAATAATTCAATCCAAATGTCATCTGCGAAAACCCTATGAAAACCCATTTTTCTGCAGAAAAATATATATATTTATAGTATGTAGCTTGACCAATTTAATATCTTTACGCCGGTGATAGTAAACGCGAAAAATGGTTGATTTTCGCTCTTGTCAATTTAGGGTCAACGATCGAAGTGTTCGAATGTGGTCAAGTCGTGTTATCGTCATAGTTTAACATATGACCGCGTTGACACAAAAGGATAAAAATCGCGTTGACACAGATAACACGTCACACACATTCAACGTTTACAGTATATTTATAATATTTTTGGTGATGTTAAGGAGTCAACTTATTAACGTTGACCGCCTAATCGTACGTATAGCTTTATTGATCTAAATTGATATAATCTAAGTTGTACTTTGCAACTTTTGCAAAATACGAATTTAAAAGCAAAGTCCTATTTAAATTTTTTACTTTTCAAAAAATAGCTAGTCTGAAAATTTGAAAATTTTGCAAATTTTGTGAAACACTTGCAGGAAATTAGTTTTTTTTGCTAAGTTGCAACTGCACCAGAGTTTCTTCCAAGTAAAGGAACGCACCTCATATTTTTGCTCGACTTGTATAAATATAAAGGTTTTTTGTAACAAATTCTATAATTCTGTGGTGGTTACGTCTGAGTAGGTGCATCGAAAACCTTTCAATTGCACAATGGACATAATTTTTATGTTAAACCCAAAAATGTAATTACTATCTTTAAAGGTATTTATTTCACCATATAATATCTATTTTTTTTAGAATTATTTACACAAAGGTATAAAATTTTTGTATCATTTTTGACTTACCAATTTTATTTACAGCCCCTTATAATACTACTCTCTACACCTCGATAAAAAGGTGAAAACAAACATGCAAATCAGGCAAGCAGAAAACTTCATACACTGAGAGAAAAAATGCACCTTAAAATAAATAGTTCGCATTTTTAATTTTAAGTTGTGCAAATCTAAAGTCTTTCATGAGAAAAAAAAAACAAATTTGCAAAATTTTAAAAGAAATGTTTTCGTTTTAAAACGTTTAGCTTTGAAATTAGGAGAAATTGCTTTTAATATGTATCTATTTAAAAGAAAACAATTTCAAATATAATATAAAACTATTTAATTTTATAGTTAAGAGATTTAAAATTAAAAGGATATCATTTGACTTTAAAAAAATTACATTTAATTTGAAAGCGTTCATTTAAATTTCAAATATAAAAGCCATTGAATTGAAAATTCCAACAGTTAATTTAAAAGTGTATGCTTTTAAATGTATGTATGAGTTTAGTTTCAATTTAAATGTCTTTTGTTACAAAAACAATTAATGTCGTCATTTGAAAGATAACGCTTTGTATTAGAGAAACAGAAGAAAACTTTTTAATCTCTGAGCATTGTTTGAATATAGTTCACACTAGATACTCGTCATGAAATCTATAATGTAACATGACTTGAACTAAACAAAAATTACGTATTGAAACGAAAATTTTTGTGGACATTAAGTGAAATTCAGCCGTTCAGTTTATGAAGATATATAGTTGGTTAAGATTAAAATTAATAAAGTATAATAATATGTTCTAGCGAATTTTTGAAAAATTAAATATTAGCTTAATAAATTAAAAATTTTACATCATGCTTTCAAATGACTTTTAAAAATGTCAGTTTCAAATTAAAAGTGTTCTATTTTAGTCTTAATACAAACACTTTTTGAAGGTTTTTAAAGCGTGAGTCATTAAATTTAAAGTGTTTACTTTGAATTTAAAAGGAAAACTTTTCTTTGCAGCTTAAAATTGGGAAACTTTAAATTTAAACGATATTGCTTTTAAAAAAATTAAAAAAATATAATTGTAACTTTCAAATCGAAACATTTTTAATAGGGTGTGAACATACCGGTACAATTTTTGGAAGATAAAGAGAGAATAAAAAATAAAAAACAAAAACAAAAGAATTTCCAACAATCCCCCACATGTCCCGGGACCGCTACAAATGGAATTTTGTCGAAACGTGTAAACAAAATTCAATTAATTTGAATTAGTTAATTAAACGCGGTAAGTCCGGTAGTAAAATTTTATAAAATGTATAACAATCGCGAATACAAATGTTTAAAATCTAAAAAATGTTAATTTTTAATTTAAAGTGGCTTATTCAGAAGTAGTGCTTTTTCTCGGTGTAGATACCTGCGTCCTACGATTTAATTGGATGTGTTATTTATTGATGCAAACAAAATAGAACTGTGAAAACCTTTAACATTATTATTGATTTGTACATTTTTAATTTTTTTTTTTAATTTCAATGAAGTTTTGTATATGTTTGAATGTGTGTCCCTTCTGCTGGAAATTAAAATAAAAAAAGAACCTAAAAGAAACTTCTATCCCTTATATTTATAAGGCATGAACATATTAAAAAAAAAAAGAAAATAATTTTTTATTTGGGGTTCCTTCCCCTTGAAAGAATTCGATTGATCTAAAAAAAAAAAACGGAAAAAGGTTTCCGGGACGTATAATGTCACTTTTGCTAACCATAAATAAGCATGTCTTTGAATGTATGTATATATCTCATTTATGTAAGTGAAAAAGGACTTTGTAAAAAAATTCAATGAAACAAAAAATAAAAAGGGAACACAGCTTTTAAATAAAATTTACTTTGAAATTCGACAGTATCATACAATTGACATCCGGCGGCAGCAATTTTCCCATTTAACGACAACGACTGGGTTTGACTCGACTCGACTGATGGTTGTTTTGGAAAATGAATGTTTATTTTAATTAAATTGAATTTTTTTTTTTTATCAATCTATTATATAAATAGGACGATGTAGGGTAGTAGATATTTATACAATGTCTATATAGACACCATGTTAAATTAATTTGTAGGTGTCTATATATAACACAACAAAAAACGTTTTTCAGAAATTAGAATGAAAAACTTTAAATTTGTCAAAGTTAATTCAATTCAAGAAATGTGTATTACAAACTTTGAATGGATGAATTTGAATAAAAAATGCTCTAAAAATATTTCACATTTATAATACCTGTCAAAATTTTTAGGTAAATCTGTATAACTATATATATATATTATGTATATGTGTGACGAACTAAATATACATATTCATGAATTGCACTTTCGCCCAAAATCAACTTTGGCATCTACAATCTATCAATTGTGATTGAGTGCCATTCACCTGCCGGGAGGCATTAGATTTATCCTTTTTTATCCCAGCTTTTGTTTGCTTTAGAAATATGAACGTATATCTACACTCAATGTCAATTGATTAAGGTTATATTTTATACAATAATTTTCTCAACTGAATTTTTTTCACTGTGAAACCACGAAATTATATTCTATAGAATTTATTGGTAAAACTAAAAATTTTGAACGTCTAACAATGTAGGTACAGTAGGTATCTAAGGTACATTCATATCTACATGTTCAATTTAAATCACTTTCAATTGAAAAGTTGCATTAATTGACTTTACTTAAATACGTCGACTTCAAATAATTCAATCACCATTCATACGACATCAAATAGATTGTAGTATTTTTTTCCTCATCCATTTTACAGTAATCTAATGAATTGAATCTATAAGGCATTCATGCATACCTTATATTTCTTTGCAAACTTCTAAAAATATCAAAATATTTATCTTCCTTGGACGGGAAATATACCGCACCTCCGGTGCAATATCGACCTAAGTGCATTTTTTTTCCAAAACTATTGTTTTTGGGTCAGGTGGAAAAAATAAATAGAAATACTTTTAAATCTAACTCACAGAATATCAAGCAATTTTTACGACTCTCGAAGTCCTAAACATTTAGGAAATTAGGACTTACGTCGAAATAAACTCTTTTTTTAGCAAAAAAAAAATACGTATTGACAAGGCCCTCACCAGTGTTGTTTGACTTTTTTAATTAACATTTTTTACATAGTTTTAACATTTTTTATATTAGTTTTTCAATTGCTGTATTTTAATTATGCTTATGTATAAAAAACGTAAAAAAGTAAAAAAAAAAATGCGAAAAATAATTAAAATTGATTACCATCAAGATTAAAGATGACAGTTGGATACAAAAAACTATTTGGTTTTTATTTTATTTTCGATAAAATGATTAAAAAACAGATTCTCTAATTTTATAGTCCAAGTTTTTCGTTATAAAATGCTTCAATAACATTTATTTGTTCTTGCGATATTTTTGAACGTCTGCCAAATTTTCTGTATTTATTTAAAATTTGACAGATGCCTATCATTTTCTTTATTTTCTCAGTTATTTACTTCTTTACCTTTTTTACGAGTTTTTTACGTTTTTTACACTTAACGTAGAAAAGGTAAAAATAGTTTTTTACATGGATTTCAAAAAAAAAACTGGCTCTCACTAGTCAACTGATGAGTGCAAGTGAGATCGTCGGGACGAAACCCCAATTTTTGTAGGACTTAAAGGTTGTTAAAAGCCATTTTGAATCAATAATTCAACAAAGTCCAAATAAAATAGTGCTAAGTGTTCTACTTAGCTGATGTATTTTAGTAGTATATAAAATTTTTATTTAAAAAATACCTTTTTATAAAAACTCTTTTTTATTCAGAGAAATTATTATCCATTAACATCGTAGCAATATCCTTCGATGAAATCAACTTTGTTCTTAACCACGGATGTCAGTTAGTCCTAAAACGAAAACAGTAATCGACAGATGAGTATTCGGTTCAAACTTAATCTAAACAGAAGCAGTTTTATGTGATATAAGAGATAAGTAATATCTCATCTAAGACGGATGGCATCTCCGACAAAATTTTTGTCGTTCGAGATCTTGATTTTCGAGATTTTTGCTACTCTATATTATGTTTTCTATATTTCGGTTTTCTAGAATTTTGTAATTCGAGATTTTTGCATTAGAGAATCGAGACTACGTCTTTCAAGATGTCTTTGAACATTTTTGTTTTTTTAAATAATAATAACCAAAGTAATTGTAAAAAAACTGTGTTTGAAGTTTTTGTCAAAAAATGTACATTATACGAAAATAGAATTAATTATAAAGTTTTTTAAGAAAATTTCCATTTTTTTTAGTTATTCACGTATACATTTTTAATGACTTTTTCAATCGGGTGCTTGTAACTAGTTCAAACTTCATATATGTATTGCATTTAAAAAAAATATTTTAACAGATTTTTACACCTTTAACCTTATAATACCAAAAGCAGTGAGCCCAGTTTGTTTTTCAGCTGAAATTAAGTTACATCTACTCCCTATTATATAATTGTACCTATATGTGTCCTAATGTACCTACATATTAGGGTGATTAAAAAAAAACGGGCGAAATTATGAAGCTTAGATTGAAACCAACAAATTAAGATCAAAAAATTTAAAATCGAACAACATTCAGAGGTCGCTACCAGCGTTTTTTTCAATAATTTTGTTTGAAAATCTTTGAAAATCGGAACATTTCTCAAATGTTAAAAACTGCATAATTTTTAGAGTTTTGGTGCTAAAAGCATTAAATTTTCAGGGATTGTTCGTAATTATATGTGATTTTTGAATATTTAGTTTGGAAATACTTTTTTTTTATAGTTTTTTTGTTTATAAATACAAAAAAACGTCTACAGAAAAAACCCACAAGGGATCTGGGACTTGGTGTTGACTTTAAGTTACGTCTAATTAAACCGAAAACGCATTTCAATGACCAAAAACCTGCCCCAAAGTTCTTTTCTTGTTTAAACTTGTTTAAACAATATTTTCAAAAAAAAAAATTATAACCATGATGTAGAAAAACTCATATCGTATTTTATAGGGTGCACCAAATTTTTTTTTTTAATTATTTTTTAGAAAACCTCTACTTTGATTTAATTTTTGGATCACCCTGTCCAAAATAAATTTTTAGTCTTTACTTTTTTTTTTATTAATAGATACTGCTTAAAAGCTAGACTAACGTTTTATAAAGAAATATTTTTAAAGATCTTCACCTATAAATATAGCCATAAATAATTCGATAGCCCTAAATGGTGGTCAAAATAAATTTGTACTTGAAACGTTTGAAACAGCACCCTGTATAAATATCCTACCACTCAACAACATTTTATTCTTTTAAAAAGTTGTCCTAGTTTTTCAGTTTCTTAAAAGATATACAACTTGTTACAACTCACCTTAGATCAAAAGTTTTGAACATTTGAATCCAATACAAAAAATAAAGAATCGACCCTTTCATTTAATAAATCAATACAAAAAGTTCAACATAAGCATAGAATTTTCTTCATTTTTGATTTTGAATTTTTTGGGCTTAATTTTTTGGTTTCAATCTAAGCTTCATAACTTCACCCGGTCCCGGTTGAATTTCGAGAAAGGTGTTTTTTTTGATGAATCACCCTACTACATACTTAGGTGTATTATAAATAAATTATGTTGCTTCATATTCTGGAATAATTTCACTTGAGGTCCAAAGAAATAATTTTTTTGAATATTCTATCCCTAACCTTTCATTGAAATCTGACCTTGGTCACATGACATGGAGTGTATATTTACATGCATACATATAAGTATGAGAAACAGTGCCAAAAAATATTCCGAATATAATCTGAAATACATACAACCAACCTCCATCCCACTAAGTTCCTATATATAGATTCCTAAACCATGATGTATTTTTTTTTGTTTTTTTGAGTTTGATAGTCATAGTGCGAGTTTGGTCTAAAAGGGCTGCAACAATTTTCCCGTAAGGCATATATGAACGACGTATACCGTACATATAGATTGGTTGATTCTTTTACTATGATCCAACTGAAAATAGTGAAAACTTTCAAACAAGAAATGAAATTTGTACCATTTTTGTTGAAACTAGGTCGAATGTTATAACAAAAAACAAAATACAATATGTACGAATACAGGTATATGTATGTAGAGAAGTGCAGATATGGCAAACTGAGGCACATTCGGCAATCAACATTATATTATATAGATATAAGGTAGAGAGATTTAATAATTCGTGGAGCTATATAAAATTTGGCCGTGAATTATGGCTGGGTATAGAAATAAACACAGCGATTTAAGAGAAATTGATTTAATGCTGGTAATCAGAATGTGTCTATCTGAGTATCTTTTTTGTCATCTATACCCGAATAGATTTCCATTAGCTTTTAAAGGTTATTCTTCTTCTTTAATAATTCAAATGACATTTCTTTATTTTAGTACATTTTTTATTTTGTATACAGGATTTTTTATAGGTCAATCCAATGACATATATAAATGTTTTATTTTTTTTTTTGCGACGTTTTGTCTATGTTCACTTATCTTCAGACTTAAGGCAATTTTCTATAAATGTCAATTATAGTCTATAATAGAACTGCAAAACCTTGAAACATACCACAAGTTGGAGGGTACCTATATATCTACATACGATTGTCTAACTTATATCGACTTAAATTTATCAATGTGAAGAATTTTCCCATTTTATTAATCTACCCCAGCTTGCCATACCTACATATACGTGCAGCACCACGATGCATTTGGAATTCTTTTTAATTTTTTTTGTTTGTGTTTTATTGAATGACAACCTAGAATCCCTACACACTGCCGCACTATTGTTAAAGTTTGGGGATAGTTCACATTACATTGAATGGGTGAATACACCTAGTTAGCAAATTTCATGCAATGCTATACGAATATACATATACATATATGTATGTACATAATCGATATTTTGAAGTTCAACCTTTTCGAAGTAAGTTTTCCTCCAATTTGTAAAATCTGAACTTTTAGATTGTTGCGAGTTCAAGTATTCACAATACAGATTTTACAGTTGAAATTCTATTGTAAGTAATCGTTGGCTATTATGTTTTACATCTAGTGGTGTGGTATGTAGCTTGAAAACTTATCATCAAAATAAATTTTAGAAAATATAGCAAATTAAGTTCTGTTTCAAGAATAAAAAAAAATATATGCACGACTTGATTGCACGAACACTTGCTCTTGTGGTAAACAACTTTAATATGTTGCTATTTTTTAACGAGAAAATGTTTAAAAAAAAACTCAAAAGTAGGGTAGGACCTACTAATAAAATGGATTTTTTGTTTCATTGTTTTTATTTAAGTAAATAAAATTATTTTCAAAATTGTTAAATATAACATTCGTAGTATTTAGAAGCGACAAATTGGGAAATTATATAAAGAAATACCACTTTAATATTGATTGCAAGTACTAAGTTGTTGTTTTTTTTTTCTGTAACTCAATTTAGAATATGTGTTCAAATTTGTCAACATAATTTCTAACCAATTTTTTGAAATTATTTTTTTTTAATGTATTAATTTTAGAGTCGAATATTATAAAAAAATTTTAAGTTGATTTCGCATTTATTTCTTCTTATTTATCTTCTGGACTTACAGTTAAATTACAACGCAGTTTAAACTTAACATGCATATAGGAACGTTTATTGGTTATTTTTAGTTCGACGCGTTTTAAACAAGGTGTCCCGAAATCAACGCCTTAGAAGAAAACCATGAGTTCCTGAGGTCATTTCAAGTCGAAAAACTTAAGAGGTAGGTAATTTTCTCGTTTTCGCTTCGTTTTCGACTTATAACAGTTTACAAACTACAACCGATTTTGAAATTCGGTTGCAGTTTGGCAAAGTTAGAGCCAGTCAATTTTAGTTATTAAGTAAATACATATATTGTAAGCTTAACGTTCGCTTTAACGTTATGAAATAAATATATAAGAATACAAATCATAAAAACTGTTATAAGGTGAAAACGAAGCGAAAACGAGAAAATTAGCTACCTTTTAAGTTTTTCGACTTGAAATTACATCAGGAACTCATGTTTTTCTTCTGAGGCGGTGATTTCGGGACACCCTATATTTTAAAATTTAAGATTAATTGAAAGACAATCATTATTTACTATCCAAGTATGGATTCGAATTTTGCAGAATTTGGATTTTCTTAATTTTGATGTACTTACTGGATTTACAGAATTTTGGAATACGCAGAACAATAGATTTAGAGAATAATGGAATACAGAATTATGTTCATACAGAATTTTCAATCCATTTACAGAATTTTGTAATACAGAAAGAATTTTTTATGAAGAATAAGTACCCTTTCCCCTTAGGGGCACCTTCCGTTAAACCATTTTTAAGCATCTTTTTTTTAGTGTTCGACTAAAACTTGAATTTTAAACACGAAAAAAACTACTAAATAACTTAAATTTTGAAAAAAAATTAGTATTAAAACATTTTTTGCAAATTTTAAGTTTGAAATTTAAAAATTAATTTTTCGAAAACTATTCACTACAAAACAATTGTAAATAGAATTAAAAATTGGATTTTTCTGGCTTTAAAAAAAGCATACTCACATTGAGTCCTGTGAAGTAAGCAAAATAATTGTTTGAAATTGAATAAAAAATTAGAGTTCCCGGTAGCAAACAAAGAGTTCTAGAGTTCCTCATACTTTTTGATGTGTAAACATCTATACTGGCGGTAGGGCGAAAAAAAAACGTAACGTATCTTGTGATCGTGATTGTGATTCTGTGATTGTGATTCACTTTACGTTACGTATGTTTACACATCTTAACCGTGAGTCCCGGCACTCACACTTTTTTCAATAGTTCTGGCGGATGAAGTGTTAAAATCCGAAAAAAAAGTTTTTTTGCTAACTTCACCCAGCAAGGACTTTTTTTAGAAAAAGAGTTCTGAGCATGTTTTTCAACTTAAAATCAAGAGTTCTAGAGTTCCTGATGGGTTTTAGAAAAAGTTCTGCAAAATTGGAAAAGTTAGGGCATATTAAGGTGCCCATTGACTTAGAACCAAAAATTTTTAAAATCCAAAAAAATAAAAAAAGGAGTTCTTTTTCCTAATAACTTTTTTTTCTAAAACTAATTTTTCAAAAGTTCACGCAGCAGGGCGTGAATTTTTCAAAAGTTATTCTCAAATTGACTTAAATTTTTGGTTCTAAGTCAATGAGCACCTAAATTTGCGAAATAACTTTTGAAAAATTAGTTTTAGAAAAAAAAGTTACTAGGATAATGTTTAAAACTCTTTGTTTGCTTTCCTTAAAAGGGGGAAATAACACCCACCACAACCTTATACGATTTTTCTCATGTCTTGACCCAACCTACATCGAACCTTTTGTGTCATCTTATGCAATATACCCATTATATCAGAAATAATTAAGAGTCATAGGAAATTGTTTTTTTTCACTATTGAAATACTTTGTATCAGATTAGAAACACCCCGTATAACTTTTCAAAGCATATATTTTTTAGTAACTGACAACTTAAAAAAAAAAAAAAAAAAAAAAACAATTTAATCCTCCTTCGACAAACAAAAAGATTCTGTCAGACAAAAATTGTAAGAGATATTCATGCTTGAAAGTTAGTTGATCACATAAAAACCACAAAAACAAAAGTAGAAAAAAATTCTAACTTTCAGTTACATATTTGTTTTTCGTTTCTAGTTAAGTTTGGTGAAAAGAAAAATATTTTTGTGACAGTATATTTAATTAGCTTTGCTGTTTTAAAGTACTCGTATTTCATCTAAAAAGTATTCAATGTGAGTGATAAAAAGAAAGAGATAAAATGGTGAAAGCCATATATTTACCTTGTATTCGTTAAAAGGATTCCAGTATTTCACGAAAAGGGTGTCCCAAAATTAACGCAAGAAGTAATTTTGATATAGAAAACATTAGTTTTTAATAAAAAAAAAACACACATGCTTGGCAGCCTCAACGGCTTGTACGAGACACCCAAGTAACATTTTTAGTTCTTTAAAGGCTTTAGCAGCACTTCTAGAGCTAATCTTAAAGCTCCTTTTTTTAATAATGAGCTCTAGAAACACATTTAGAGCTTAAGCCGAGCTCATTTGCAGCTAATTCTTTGAGTTTGAGAGCACTTTTTTGCTCTTAAGAAGCACGTTATTAGTGGAAAGTGACTCTGAAGGTCTATGTCATACACATTTAAAGAGCATCTTTTGAAAGAGGTTTGTTCGTATTGGTTTGAGTAATAAATATAATACCAAACATAAACGCAGGCACGCTTTAATACTTATATAGAATAAGTGAATCGTATAAATAAATAAATAGTAAATAGTATAAATAATATATAATTTTGTAAGATATGCACAATTATAATTTCCTACCAAAATAAATAATAAAAGAATTTAATATTTTTCGGTGAAATGTTAGCTTAATTTAAGTGCGAATTAAATTTTTTCACAAACGTTATGCGGGTACTTTGTTAAATTACAACGCGCCTTCAATATTTTGTATTTTAAGCTGTCAAATAAAAATTAATAATAACTAAAAAAATTTAAAATTCTAAAAAAAAAAATTTTCAAAGTCGAAATAAATTTATTTTGGTTAAAAATACAATTTAGTTTGATTTTGAGTGAGAGCGCGGGGATATTTTTTTTTAATGAATAAAAGAAAATATTGCATTATTTTTTTCTCGCCGCCATGTTTTCATAAGGGAAGCAGGTTTCTTCAATACAGCTGTTAAATCACTTTGAGTTATATTTTTGATTGTTATAGAGCTGCAATGTTAATTACTGTTGATATCGAGCTCTTAATCACTTAAAGATTAACTTTCTGTACTTTTGGAGCAAGTTTTAACAAGATGGCATTTTTCAGGTTTTTATATTTTTTTAATGAAATAAAAAGGGTGTTTCAGAAATTAAAAGTTTCGGCAAGTGGATTAATAAATAAAAAAGAATTATTTCTATGAACGAAGATTTTTATTTGAAGAATATTTTATTCTAAAAATTTATTTTAGGTCCTCAGTATATTTTTGTATATACGTAATAAAATTTTCAAAGCTTATTTTTAGAAACGAAATTGTCATCAAATAAAGTTTTTATAACTCACCCGCCATTTGGAAAAAAACATTCCTTTTAACAACCAATATGACGAGAACGTCAAATCATGCATAATGACATTAATTAACTTATTTTAAACTGGTTTAATTTTTCTTTGAAATAATTATTTTATTCGTATTCTAGTATGGAACACCCTATAATATGAGTGCTATAGAATTTTTTTTAGAGAGGTTTCATATACAGCTGTTATAGAATTTTTTTAAAACTTGAAAATGCGCATGCGCTTCACGAAGTATTTTTGTGCAAATATTAGTAATTCGGCTCTACAGCCGCTTTTTGTACAGCTCTGTAAATGCTAAATTTTTACATTTCAGAAGATAATGCGTTAGGGAATGTGTTGCTAGCAGCTGTATAACGTCTCTAAATTGTCTGATATTGACAGGTTTCTCGATAGTAGACGTGTAAAGTTTGTTATGGAACATATTTTAAAATCTTGATGCGATATAAAGTTAATAGAGCTAAAAGTGTTCTCAAACTTCAATTACAGAACATAATTTTTAAATAAAATGAAAGGAGCTGTGAAATAATCTTTTACAGAGCAATAGCTTTCAATTTTGCTAGCTAAGAGCTGTGAAAGAACATTATTGCATCTAATAGCTCCAACGATGTTACTTGGGCATGTTCTCTTTTGTTGAAATTTTCCATGACCTTTCCAAATAAATGGGGCCAAATATCATTGATACAGCGCTCAATTTTCTCAATCCGCACCAAACAGTGATACGTTCTGGATACATTTTGTTTCTTAACAATCACTAGTGTATTTTCTAAACCCCAAATGTGAAAATTTTGAAGATTGACGAGTTAATCAAGATAACAATGAAGGCGCGTTGTTCGCTCCATTTTTAATAACCCTCAACCACTCAAGTAGCACACTGGGGTATAATTTGGTGTAAAATCATGAATTTTGGTGGAAAATTGAGAAAAGTGAAGAAAAATTTAATATTTTGGTGTATTTGTCAAAATATGTCGGTATAAAACATGACCATTCCACCATTTAAGCCTTTTCTGTGCAAAATGTCATCATTTATTTTGAAATTTGGTGCAAAAAAGAAACCGATGTTAATCTGTTTTTATATACTACACTATGATTAATGGTGCATAAAATTATTCGATTCTGAAACTAACCAACATGCCATATTTTATACACTATCAGCCTTATAAATAAAAATACACCATCCGCTCGTAAATACACGTTTTACCTAACACATGGATAGTAGACTTATCCGTTTGATAAAATAAAATATTAATAAACTTATTCTGTCTTCATTTTATCTGTTCACTGAATAACACCGAAAAGTAGGCAGCACTTCCTTCAATTGTACTAAATATTCAAGTACTCCTTTTATTTTTGAATGCTAACTGTCATATCAGTCAGCTTTGAATTGAATTGTGAACGGTAAAGTCATCCGCTCGTTGAACACCAAAATTGGTGAGATAAGTTATCCGCTCATTGTCAAATGTCATTTAAGGCTAATACACGTTTATTATTAAGAATTATAAGTTAAAACATATGTTCGTGTTGTTTCATATCTATTTGGTGATTTTTAATAGGGCTGTATATTTGTAGGTAAAATACACCATTTGAAATGGGCAACTATATTTCTGTTCAATATTTACATCCGGTGGAAATTGAATACACCAAACAACATACAAAAATGAGTACATCGAAGTTTAATAATTATTTGAATTGTTATCGTAGAAAGAAAAATTTTTAAAAATTAAATAAGAAATTAAATTGCCAAACCAATAAACCACATTCAACGAAATCATTAAAACTTATCTGGAAATTGAGGAAACATCAACTTTTAAATTCGTCCGAAACATTTTAAAAATTGTCATTATCTAAAGAAAATTCCAAATGAATCTAATATTGTATTACAGCCCAATAAAATTTTAATGGATCAAACATAAGAGGTCTGGGTTTAAAAAATGTAAAAAAGTGTATTAAGTGTAAATGTACGTAAAATAGTTAATAAATACTAATTTTCATTTTAATTTGTTTTTCTCTTCAACAAATTTTTGAACAATTCTTACACCATTTACAGCAAATTAAATGTACCGAAACAAAATTTTCGATATATTTTTTCTCACAATGGTGCATTTTTCTCATTACTCCTTTGACTTTTAGTGCATTATATATAAAGTTCTGAATAGTCACTGGACACACAAATACTGGCATAGGGTCATAAGTCCACAAACCAAAAATAATAGTTCATTAATAGATTCTACGACTGTCTAAAATTAGACAACGTTTATAAACAAGACTATATGGACACTAGAAGTACCTAGATACTTTACCTTTTAAAACACAAACTTAGTTTAACAATTTTCCATACTTTTTTTTGTCAATTCGAAGTTCATTCTTAAAGATTAACAAGATTGTCCCAAGCTTGTTCCTTAAAAATTGAAATATAATGTCACCCTTCATTTCATTTACAATGATAATGATTCTAAAATTCATGCAGACCTTACTTTGCAATTTCTATAGCTTAAATCAGTGTCATTGTTATTCAATTTCTTTAATTATATACGTATATCATATTATTTACTTGTGCTTCTTGTATAAAATTTACAAAAGAGCCACCTCTGTCATTGTTCTATCATCAGAATTAACTCTTCAATCTTAATATCCAAAAGTTTAAACTCTAAAGCTTTTTGCCTTAATTTAAAAAGAAATAAAAAAAAATTTAACCAACCAACAAAGAATCTTTTAAAATCTCCTTTTCACATCATTAATCTCTTTGCTATTGTTTAACAAAAAACACTCAAACTTGTCTATAGCAGTTAGAGTGACTTAACGTTCTCATTTTATTGACATTATTATCATCCCTTTCAAAAGTCTTTATTGTCTTCTTTCGCCAAGGACAACAAAATTTTATGTATATTGTATTTAGAAGATACAATAATGTAACTATACTATATTTATAATAATAAATATATAAACTTTGTTTTAAAACAAAGGAAAATTATGAAATTATAATTAATTTCTGGAAACATTGACAGTTTTCAAAGAACACCTGCTGTTTCATGACAATGGGTACTTTGAACCCATTAATTTTAGTATAGCGTAGGAACGATATCAGCTCTTATAATAGTCCTTGAATTCAATGCAATCTATCAGTTTAACATATATATATGACGTATATATGTATAAGAGAAAAGGAGAAACACAGATAGTAAGAGTGAGTGAGAGGAAACCTGCTATGGTAGGTACTAGGTAGGTACTCCCATGAGAATTACTTATCGAGCGCCCCCTTGACGTCAAATTGTCAACAATTAATTACAGTGTGGAAGTAATAAAGCAAAGAGCCTAAAACCGTGCCCCAATGACACGGGACACGGGACGGAAGCACAAGATATACATATTCCATGTATCCGACATGTATAACGTTATTGCCAGCAATTACGTTAACTAATTACATACACCTACATGCATATATGTATGCAAACACATAATTCAGGGTGGTATTTGGTGTGGCTGATGAAATGGGGAGGTGGTGTATATTTAAATTTCATCCTATACCACCAATTCGGGCGCAATTTATTCATCACCAGCTAGGATGAAAGAAAAATTATGTTGGTATTTCACATACAAACATATAGAAATATACTTCCCACCTATATGTATTCGTATAGACGAAAAGAAGGTTGCGATAGGGACTCGACTCGACGTCGACTATAAGAACACCTTCTAAAACATTATTACCAGTATCTATAGCATTATTGCAAATTGGCAATTCACCCCCACCAACCTCATCATATGAAGCTGGAGCAGCTCACCTGCGACGATGACGGGTTTTCCCTATACCCGTGCTGCTTCATAAAAATGTTATCCCTTCTGATTGATTGAAGCTGTCAATACCTTGAACGTTGCAATTTTGTTTTTTCCTTTTACTGGTTCACTACACTTTTTCTAATAGAATGTAAACACATGACTTGACTTGATGGTGTTTTGGGCGGCATTGAAGGTGGTGGAAAAAGAAATGCTAGCTGTATATACACAAATTGTAAACACAATAATTTATCATAGAAAAAAAAAAGAAATGAACAGGGCAAGTATAGAATTATTGAGGAGTTAAAGCGTATTATTATACCTTATAGGACTATTCATCATACTTTCATCTATATCATTTGACTGAAACATTTGAAGTTGATTAAATAATTTAAATTTTAATATAATACAATAAAAATGAGTGGTATAGCTGCAACTACGAACGTTTTGTGTGGCGAGGTCACACGGTCATGAACCCTCGAACCCTCCCGATAACTCAATATAGCAACCCAAGATATTATCAAAAATTTGCATTTTTAAATTAGGTATATATACTTAGACTTAATTTATATTTTTGTCTGTGACTTATTTTGATGGGAATTGCAATTTTATTTATAACATTTACGGAGTTAAAAAAAATAGTTTTAGGTAGATAAGTACAAATATAAATAATAAATTTTATTTTGGAGCTGTGGGAATCTCAATTGATTTGTTCTTTGCAAACAGTTCAGCAAAAAGAACGATTAATTGTTCGAAGGGCATTATTTAAATGCGTTCAGTCTGTTTAGACTGTGTGATTACTTATGCATAACGCCCCAAATTAAAAATGTCATAAACCCAAAAAAAAACCGACACATTGCCCAAAACTCGAGAAAGCAAGTACCACAAGCCCCCAAGTATAATTTCAGATACTCATGAAATATTTTTCAATTATATATTTTTTATTGAAATTTCGGCATTATGACTTTTTTTTTAGTATTACGATTAAAAAATGTCATATGGACCAGATTCTGAAACATTACCATATAAATCAGACGAAAGCAAGCGTTGCGTCGGGAGTGTTTTCTGCTTGAGTGCGTATGCTTTGTTGCTTTACCAAAAAGAGTAAACATGGCCTGACTGATGAGTCCAAGTGATATCGCCGGGACGAAACGCCAAATTATTGTAGGACTAAAGGCCCTTAAAAGCTATTTTGAATCAATAATTCAACAAGTCCAAATAAAATAGTGCTAAGTCTTCTACTTGGCTGATGTATTTCAGTAGATAGTATATATAGAATTTGTATTATTAAAAAAACCTTCTTATCGCCTGGCTATATTTCGGGCAGTATTTCAGAAATATCTTGATCAAGTTTGTTCTCATAAGTTTCTGAATCGTTGGTGGAATATTCTCATTATTACGATCCACAGAAAAAAGTCCTACGGCGGTGTCAAATCGCAGCTCCGTTTAAAGTTTGTTTCCCACATAGTTCCATTTTACAATAGAATCATAGCTCTCACCCAAGTCCAAACCTTCAATTTCTGGCCATACAAAATCGGTTATCATGCCCCAATATAGCGCTATCTATTAACTGTAAAGTTTTAAGGACGAACACGGGAATATGCCTGATTATCAAATAAGTCTCAAAAACTTGCTCACAGAGTTATATTGTGTGCATTATTTCGACTTAAATTTATATTCAAAGTTAGGAAAAAATCCGATTTCCTTGAATAGTTTTTTCCTGATAAGAAGCGAACTTTTAGCTGTACAGGATTCAAGTTATGCTAAAATTAAAGTTTTTTTAACTGATTTTCAATCATCGATCAATGATTACTTTGTAGGATGAATTTTTTAGCCAATATTGTGTTCCGTAAAACTACAATTTCTTGGTTTTTAAGAAAAATTTGCCAATTTTTGAAGTGATGTAATTCGAGACGTCATATTAAATCGACATAGCAGCTGTTGAAAAAAAAGTAAATTTTTTTCTATTTTAAAAGTATACAAGCTTATTTTGTTCTATGATGCACTTTTGTTGCGTAAGCAAAACAAAAATTGAAAACAATCCGAAAATTTTTCGAGCAGACCGCAATTAGAACAGGTATTTCGAAGCTGCAAACTTTATTTTTCCCTCTTTGTGTACACTCAGTTCAGTGCAATTTTGTGTGACTTACGATATCTTTTATGAAGGCCTGTAAGTGAAAACAAATTAACCCTTTATTTAAGGATAATTAAATAAAAAAAAAATAATGGCATAAAAAATGCAAATTTTATTCAAAAATGTTTTGCATTAAAAAAAATGCAAATTTTACTGAAAAATTTATTGCGTTAAAAAAATGCAAATTTTGTTCGAAAATTTCTTGCATTTAAAAAAAAAGCAAATTTAATTCGACAATTTTTTGTATAAAAAAAATTAAATTCACGACTTGGAAAATATTTTTGCAACAATTACTCAATTACAAATTATTGCTATAAGTTTTTTGGTTGAAATGTTCGAACGAAATTAGCATTTTTTTATGTAAAAAATGTTGCAATAAAATTAGCATTTTTTTAATGCAAGAAATTTTCGAATAAAATTTGTATTTTTTGTATGCAAAATGTATATTCAGTTTGCATTAAATTTTTTTAAAGCAAATAATTTTCAACTTGCATTAAAATCATCAATTTGAAAAAAATTTTCAACTTTCATTACAAATTTTTTTTTAATGCAAACAATTTTCAACTTGCATTTAAAAACTTGTATTAAAAAAACATTAAGGCTCAATTAAAACCATGTATCAAATATAGCCCACTGGTCCAAATAGGGATGGGCCATATTATCAACACTATGACTTTGTCACTTTTTTATATTTTTAACATACTCAATTAACTTCAATCAAAATTTTAATTTCACATTTGATAACATAAAATATAACACCACATATATTTCGACAAAACTTATTTAATTTCCGCAAAATTTAAATTTAAGAATCCTTAAGAATAAAAGTTATAAAATCTTCTATCTTGCACCGCTAATCTGCTATTGTCACCGACATACAGCGACGCAGAACGGGATTGAATGTAATTGATTTGAACTGGCAATGGATTCCCTACTTTGTTTCATTCAGAAAATATTGGGGTGGGCCATATTACCCACGTGGACCATATTTGCGGCACTTACTCTGCATTAAAAAATTTTGTAATGCATTTTTACAACCTATAGGACTCGCGTTGATGATTACGGAGATCGAATTTTTTGTAGGTAGTATAATTGTCTGAAAAAATATATTTTTCCGGCTAAATAAGCTGTTAGCACTTAAATTATTAATTTTTTATTAAAGACATTTTTAATTCATAAGAAAGAATGCATATTTTGGAGAAAAATTAATTTTTTTTAACTAAAAAAATCTGGATTTATATTAATAGTTGGACGTTGTTCCTATTTAAAATAAAATTTAATTACCATTTATCCATATTTTTTCCGTATTTTTTTTATTAAATATTTTTATACACATAATTCCTTTAGCTCAGACAACAGGACGTGATAACCGGTAACGTAAACGAACAAAATAATTATCTATGTCTTTTATATACATCACTATTATATTGTAATGATTTGTGTTTTTTTTTTAGCTAAAATATCATGTAATGGAAACATAATTAATTTATACTTGCAACGTAAATACATATGAATGTATTGGAAATCCTTTAACCAAATGTATTGAATAGCTTGTGTCTTTTTATATGTAACGGGTGATTTTTTAAGAGGTTTAGAACTTTTTTTTAAAAAAAAAAACCACAAAAAATTCGAAAAAATGAATGAAATATTTATTTGAATCGATAGTTTGAACCTTGCAATTTAATGTTTAAAGATAATTTCATGCAAATGTTGACCGCGGCTGCGTCTCAGGTAGCCCATCCGCTGAGTCCAATTTTGGCATACTCTTTCACACATATCGGCCAGTATCTCACGAATGAATGCATGGATGTTGGCTTCCAGTGCGTCAATCGAAGCGGGCTTGTCCCTATAGACATTAGCCTTGACATACCCCCACAAAAAATAGTCTAATGGTGTCAAATCGCACGATCTAGGCGGCCAATTGACCGGCCCGAAACGTGAAATTAACTGTTCACCAAACTCGCCTCGCAATTGCGCCATTGTTTCGCGTGCTGTGTGGCATGTGGCACCGTCTTGTTGAAACCACATATCATGCAAGTCAAGAACTTCCATTTCGGGCAAAAAAAAGTTTGTTATCATCGCTCGGTAGCGTTCACCATTGACAGTAACGCTGCGATTCGCATCATCTTTGAAGAAATATGGCCCAATAATGCCGCCGGCCCATAAACCGCACCAAACAGTGGCTTTTTCGGGATGCATTGGTAGCTGTTGCAATGCTTCTGGCTGATCTTCACTCCAAATGCGGCAATTGTGCTTATTTACGTACCCATTCAACCAAAAATGAGCCTCATCGCTGAACACAATTTTTCGATAAAAAAGCGGATCCTCGGCCAGCTTTCCAAGAGCCCATTCACCAAAAATTCGGCGTTGTGGTAGGTCGGCTGGCTTTAGTTCTTGCACCAGCTGTATCTTAAAAGGCTTTACGCCCAAATCCTTCCGCAAAATTTTCCACGTAGTGCTGTAACAAAGGCCTAACTGCTGGGAACGGCGCCGAATCGACATTTCGCGGTCTTCTGTCACACTAGCTGATACGGCTGCAATATTTTCTTCACTACGCACAGTACGTAAACGTGTTGGTGGTTAATTGTCCAACAAAGTAAATTTGGTGCGAAATTTGGTCACAATCTTCCGAATAGATTGCTCAGAAGGTCGAGAATGCCGACCATAAAATGGAAGCAGCGCGCGATGAACATTTCGAACTGAGCACGAATTTTGATAGTAAAATTCAATAATTTGCAAGCGTTGTTCATTTGTAAGACGATCCATGGTTAAATTGCAAACCAAACTAAAGCTGTTTGACAGTGACACAAGGTACTAAACACACGTCAGCTGTCAAAACCAGTGTTGCCAAAACCAAACCAGCTAAAAAATCACCCGTTACAATAAGTACATATACACAAGTATGTATGTTTATTTTTTTTTTCTGTAAAAATAACAAGTTATTTTTTTCAGTATCCTCTTTTAACCATGTATAAAATAACACATTTAATAAATTAATCCTTCATCCAACTACAAGCCTCACATACATGTATATACCTATAAATTTTGTTCAAATCAGTCAGGCATTTCATTTTGTTTGATACCTTAACAAAATGAGTCCTTGTATTTTGTTTTGTTTGAATCATTAAATCGACACGGCAGAAGAGAATTCTTCGTTTTAACAAGGTTAACTGTAAACCGAAGTACTTTTTTTGGTTCAAGGAGAATGTTTTAAATTTTTGAAACAAATTTTGTTTGGTCCAAAAAAATATTCAATTTTTTTTGTTGAAAACTCTAATTTCGAAAAGACTTAATTGATGTTTATTAAACATGGTACCAAGCGTTATTCTAACATTATCTTTAACTAAAAAAATAATGGTATACCTTCCATACATGTTTAAAAAAAACAGTTAAGGATAAAAATTGGTATAGCGAGAGATTGGAAGTTGACTATGGACATAGGATATATTTTTTTTTTGTAAAATTCAGACAAAATTTAAAATAAAATAAAAAAGCGACAATTAGTTTGGCATTATATTTGTTTGTTCCATTCAACCGCTAATTCTAATGAAAATTGGTTGAGCGAGGGTATTCAAAATAACAATGAACATAATTTAAAAAAAAGACAGTTTATTTGTCTGTCTGTTTCGGACGGAAAGATTTGCTTTACTTTTGTTTATAATACACTCGGGCGTATACGTACTTTTTTCGTTTATAATTATGGTGGAGAAATATTTATAGGTTGGAATTTGACTGACTGTTGTAATATTCTTTATAAATAAAAATATTTATTATGGGTGTCGTCTCCATGTTGTGTGTTTTTTATAACGATTTTAATATAAATGTAAAATATAAATAAAAGAATTTAAAAAACCGATTAAGTATATTTATTTATTATTATTTAATAATGTCACAACATATATAATTTTGTTTTAATTTTAAGCTACGCGTTTCGGATTTTTCTCATCCATCTTCGGGCTTATTTTGTTGACTTGTCACAAGTCGCGCAGTTGCGACAAGTCAACAAAATAAGCCCGAAGATGGATGAGAAAAATCCGAAACGCGTAGCTTAAAATTAAAACAAAATTATATATGTTGTGACATTATTAAATAATAATAAATAAATATACTTAATCGGTTTTTTAAATTCTTTTATTTATATTTTACATTTATATTAAAATCGTTATAATAAAAATATAAATGTCCGTTTGTTTCTAATCGCTAATCTCTGAAAGTTCTTAACCGATTGCTTTGAAATTTTGACACACCATTGTATTCGAATATACGCGTGTTTATATACCTATACATACACTGAACGTCCCGTCCAGTATAACGAAATATAATGTTCAGCCGATTCATATAGAAAGATTCGTTACATCGAAACAGTTTTTTTGACCAAAACATAATATTTACTAATCATTTTTAAAATTCTGATAAAAATTATTGATTATCATAACCAAAAAACTTATTGAAAAGCAAATTGGAAGTGAATATAAGCAATAAAGAAACAACAAGAACGAAAAAATAAATCGCAAATTAAATTTTAAAAAATCCGCCCACTTTCCTTACTTCTTACTTCTTCCAAAAAAAATTAAACGACTTGGATGACATTTTCAGAGTTAATTAACAGAGATAAATCAAAAACACTTTATTGATCACACAACAAGTTTCAGAATTTGTTCTGAGGAACAATAGATACATTTTTGAAATTGGTTTTAGTCAAATCCCCCCACTGGCACGCCCACTTTTCTTATTTATCCAGAAATTACTTTAACGATTTGGATGAATGTTGCAAAATTTGTTCTGATGAACAAGAAAAAAAAATTTTGTAATAGTAAAATCCGCCCACTTTTCTTATGTCTTCGTTCTTTGAAAATGTCTCCTTTTTTTGAATACAAAGTAATGATACTTCCATAAATGTAGAGATACCTTCCCATAATGTGCAGATAAATTTTGTGATATATTTGGAGACACATGTGGAGATACCTGCACACAATTGGATATTTAAAAAAAAAATAAAAATATCCGATATTTAAATTAGTATGGTTTTGATATAAAATGTTGGAATAATTAAAAATTAAAATACTTATAACATTATAAGATAAGGTTTATTTAACAATTACAAATTCTATACATTTACAAATTCTATATACTATACTACTGAATAAATTGGATTTAACAAAAATATTCAAAAGCTTAAAACTTAAAATTGCAAAATATCATAGTACATATCTCCAAAAATATAGTATCAAAATAATGAAAATTACTACAATTCTTGTGAAGAAAACAATTGGCGTAGCATTTCTTTATATTTCGTTCCACCAAAAAGTCTATCTCTCCCAGTACTAATTAACTAAGATTTAAGCTTCAATATTCCTTTTGGCCTTTAGCCTTGCAAATACGCACGAAAACTTTTACGTTATACCAACGCAATAAATTGTGTAATTAGCAAGGATCTGCTTTCGAAATATTGTTTTATTGCGTCCGAGTTTGAGTGAATGAAGGTGTATAGATATATAGTTAAGGTAGATAGGTATTATGTATGTACATTCATACATCCAAGAGTATATAAGAATAATTTTCCTCTCGATTTTCATTAGGATTTCTATAGCTTTTTATTTTTTTTTGTATGCCATTTGAACACAAAAAAAAAATACTGTAATACCTACTAACTTTTCTTTTTATTTTTATTCTTGTTTTTGTCCGGACCTCGTGTGTTTTTATATATTCGAAAAAATGCCTATAACGCCTGGTTGCGTCCCTTACGGCCAACAACATAATCTATATGTGTGTGTGCGGGGTGCGCTGCTATGCTGACTTCCTCGCTGCTGATGTTGGTGATGATGGTTGTTGGATTTTATTTGTTTGCTGTGTTGCTTCTGCTGCTGCTGGTGGGCTTTGGTTGGTATATCTATATATTATATTGGAGCAGGAAATGGACTTTGGCACCATTATGTGCTGGGCGGATAATAATGTCGGACAACAGAAGGAGCCTTGCGTATTTCATTTAATTGCTGCCGGAAAGCCAGAAATACCAACAAATTGTACTGTGGTTAACCAAACATCGGATTCATTAGAAGTTTATTGCATTGAAGGTATGACTTTAATAAAACACTCATATAAAATACGTTACATAATAAAATGTTTCTTTTCATTGATTTTTTGTTTTTTTGTTTATTTTTTTTTTTTTTGAAAAGTAAAATTTAAGTAGAGCTTTGTGTTTAATAATGGTCGATGAAGGTAGATTATAATATCAAAAATGGATTTATATCATGAATCATCAATTCACAAAGTATAATTTGTAGAATTAAGTATATTTGAAGCATTCTTTATAGGTATTTTTGATTATTCAGTGGGATGGTAATATTTACTTCACGAATATGAATTTCTTTTTACCCGACTATAACCTGAGACCATTATAATAACACTTATACAACTTAATATAATTTCGTTAATATTGAAATGTTCGATCTGGAGTGATAAAATAAAATGAAAGGTGTGACAAATAAAAAACAAATTAGGTACCTACACTTTTTGGTTCGTATAATTTTATTATAACTTTATTTATGATGAATATAATTTTCTGAATTATTAAGAAAATATTTAGGTACCTATATAATTAAACATAGTTAAGTTTAGCTCTTTACTAAAATCAAGTTTTAATACGACTTTTTTTTATATTTATTAAACCTTTTTTTCCTTAAAAAATCATTTGCAGTATCAATAAACTGTTTTTTCACTGTCTCAATAATTTTTTTGTTAATATTGCGAAAATATTTAGTTTTAAAACTTTCTATAGGTACTCAACGATTTCATGGCATAATGAAACTGCATTTGTTGAAAATTAAAATTTAAAAATTAAAACCGGTTTCTTGTATAAATAAAATTTTTTTTTTACTTTAAAATATTTTTTTTACTTTAATTAATGGTCTTATTGGCCCAATAAAATACTGTATGGCAAGTTATGGATTCGTTGAAAAAATCGAACACGACATTTTGATCAAACTTGACATTAAGCGATGATAGCGAAAAAAGTGGGTCTCGTAATTCTGTTCGTCCGTGCTTTCGGCTGCAGCCTAAATGGGTTGGTCGATTTTCTTAAAACTTAGTACATAGCGTTTTTTGGGCATTCCCCCGACACGTTTTTTTTTCATTTTTTTACGACCAAAAGTAACAGTAGCTGCAAAAATGAGAATTCAATTTTTCTCAAAAACGTGTCCACAACTTTTTTTTTACAAAAAATTCAATAATTTTTTTGTTACAAAACGGCTACAATTTTATAAAAAATATTACGAAAAAATGTAATAAATAGTTCCTGGCGTAGAACAATTTTTATTAATTTTCTCAAGAATTTTTATAAATTTTTTTGTGGAAATGTTCTTGTAGCCAAATAAAATAAAATTCGAAAGATTAATAGTTTGAAAATAATTTATTCAAAAACTTATCACTTAAATAACTTCATTTAAAACGATAATTAAAAATGGAAATACTGGCTTTAAAAAAAGCTATAACATGATATTGTAAGTATTGCCGTTGTGGTTGTATGTTCTTTTTCTATTTTCAATGATTTTTTTAATATGCTCAACATCTTAAAACCATATTCATGTAAAGCACCAACAACAACAAAATTGATACTTTTATCACAAAATGCATAATTTTTGAACTAAGCCACCCAAGTATATAGAAAAGTAAAAACCTTATCTTTTCAGATTGGTTTATTTCGAAAACGGTTATTTTTATGAAGAAAAGTATTGAAATATTTTTGTAGGAAATTTTATAAGCTACAAATTAGTTCTTGATATTTTTTTCCGTACAACTCACCATTTGTGAGTTATTCCTGAAAAACCAGTTAGCGGCGCTCATATCGATGGGGACTTTTGACAGTTTCTTAAGAACGTCATGAGGAGGCTATATACCAAAATCCAACTTTCCGGCAATTTTTTCCGAGTCAAATCATCAAATGTTTTATTAACTGGACTAAATCGTATATATATACCTACATATTATCTCAAAAATTACGGAACAACTCCTCCTCAGTCTTATAATTTCGGAACTGGATTTTGTTTATAGGATTGCATTCCATATACTGGTGTTTGGGTTCCATATTTTTCTGACTCCTTCAACATTTTTTTTTTATTTTATCGTGACTTATTTACAATAACCCTTTATTATGTCTTTAAATATACAAATTTTGCAATCCTATTGTAAGAAACTACAGGTATAGCAGTATATAGGTGTGTTTACAACGAATTTATCTTCCCGGTATATACTCGTACCTATACCGCTGATGATGACGATGGCAAAAAAAAAGTTAAAGTTTTCCAATTTTCCTTAAGTAAATATTTCTATCTTCATGTATTTTAAATGAGATGATAGGACAAAAGTATAAGGAAGAGTGAAAAGAAGTTTTACCCAGAAATCGTTTACAAAAACGACAACCTAACGAACGTACCTATATGAATATAAAGAAAAAGGAAGGATACAACCAGCTACGAGTTCCTTTTGCTGGTTTGGTTTGGGGGGGATATCCTTAGAGATCTGCGAAGTTTTCAAGCTGAGAGAATATTTCAAACTTTTTCCAGCTCACTCTTCGAAAATGATTAAGTTCTGTGTATTTTTGTGAATTTACGTGTATATGTAGGTGATATACCTTTATATAATCTACTATTTGTATAGGTATACTATGTATTTTATCGTTTAAAAGTAGGTATGAGTGGCTGGTAATAGAATCGTAATATTTTCGTTTCTTTTAATCGCTATTTCAGCTGCTATTTTTAAGTATACTGGAGAAAGAAAACTTTTAGATACTACTTTATAATTCATCTCATTACGTACGTTGTGTTGGAAATACTTGTTTTCGCATGGGTTGTTGGAACTATATACACGCTACACCATAACTATAGATATATGTACATATACAGCCAGGCAGATAAACGAGTTATACTTACAAAGATATTTTGTGTTTTTTGGTTGTTTTGACTTTTCGTACCTAACCTTATACCTATCACCTATACCTACCCAATGTAAGTGTCAAATTCGTTGGCTTGGTAAGGTTGCGTTGTCTTCTCGGGGGATTGCTTTGGTTATTTCTTATAAACTGAATTGAGATCAGTGTAGAAGAGCAATTTGAAATATTTGGTTTTGTTATACGCTTCACGATGCTCGTCCTTTGTAAAGATACCTTACCTACCTAAAAAGAAAAAAAGAAGGTGAGCAAACAAGTAAGTAACATGGATACATCATACATGTGGGTGTCATGTTTCGTTTTTCTTTTCTTTCATTTTTTCTGTTTTTTTTTTTTTTTTCTAGAAACTGAATTTTGTTAAAGTTGGAGAAGTTATTAATTCTTTCCACTCTTTCCACATGTAATTTGTTTCCAACAAAGTTGAAACATTCAGCTTTATGTTAAAGCACCTAAGGCACCTACAACCTACATAGAAATTTTCTTATTTTAAACCCTTCTAATTAATTTTGTTTTAATTTTAAAAACATTCAAATATCATAAAATTTTCCAAGAAAAAATATTTTTTGAATAGTTTTCTGAAATAATAAGAATTTGATATTCTTAAAATAATTACAAACAACATTAGGCGCAAGTGGATGGAAAGGGGACCTAGTCCTCAACCAACTTGGCGTGCTAAACTGAAGACAGTAATTAGCTAGTGACCGAAGTGGGTGGAAGAAGCTTATTGGTTGAGGCTCTGGTCCACTCCGGACTGTAGCACCATCTTAAGTTAGTAAGTAAGACAATTTCAACGGATAAAACGATTCGTTTGAAATTCTCTACATAGCATTTTATATATGTGATTCCATGGAGAAAAAATTATAATTTTTTTTAATAACACAAATTCTATATACCTACTATACTACTGAAATACATCAACCAAGTAGAAGACTTAAAAAAAAACCTTCTTATATAAACTACCCAGGCCCTGAACTAAAAACAATAACAAAAACTCCCAATTTAATGATTAGAAATTTTAGCCTTGTTGGATATAGTTCACACTAGGTATTCGCCATCTATGTAAGATGAACTGAACTTAGAAAAAATTGCGTATTGACAAAGGCCCTTACTAGTCAAGTGATGAGTCCAAGTGATATCGCCGCAACGAAACGCCAATTTTTGTAGGACTTAAAGGCCGTTAAAAGCTTTTTTGAATTATAATTTTTGTTTTCGTCCAACGTTCAAGCATTTTTATGTGATTTCCTAAATAATCCAAAAAAATTGTACTTATACTATGAACAAAATTCAAGTTATAATTTTTAAAAGCAATAATCTTTAATTTGTTAGAAGAAATAATCTTTAAAATGCCTTTGCGCGTTCTGTTACTCTCGCATCGATAAAATTGGTTGAAAAACGTTGGAAAGTGGAACAAAACTCACATGATTTGTTTCAATTTTTATCGTTTCTCGACTGCTTTTATCAATGCCAGATTAACAGAACGCAGGTACTGGCTTGCATAAAAAGCTATTCAGGTTCACATCTCATAAATTTCTTTTTTTGGTATATAACCTTAACATTTAAACGGTATATTATATCTGTTTTGTATATTGTTTCGTTTTCCGTATAATCCAGTCAATCAACCCTATTCTGCTAAACGATTCGATCGAAACATTTGATTCACGTGAATGTTTCAATAAATTTGCTGTAAATTACCTTTTAAAATCTTTTGGCTTTCGAATCAAAATCTTAAGCTATACTTTATTTCGATATTCTCAAGAAAATCTTATTTCAAATTTTATTTTTATAAAATTTTATACAAAATTTGGAACAATCGTTTCCCTCTGACGGATAACAAAATACAAACTTTCAACCAAGTTTAGCAGAATATAGCTTGATAAAGCATTTGAGTAGGAAAAAATCGTCGGAAAGCTGGATTTTGGTATATATCCTACCCCAGGCGTTCTACAGAAACTGTCAGAAGTCTCCATCGACATGAGCGCCGCTAACAATTTTACGGAGGTTTGAAGGCCCCCCAATATTGTTTTTCTGGAATAACTCCCAAATAGTAAGTTGTACAAAATTAATGTTAGAGTCTAATTTGTAAGCCCCAGTATACGAGTATAGAAAAGTAAAACCCTTAACTCTTCCGATAGGTTTATTTCGAAAACGGTTATTTTTATGAAAACAAGTATTTTAATTGTTTTTGTAAGAAATTTTCTCAGCTAATAATTAGTCCTTGACATTTTGTCTGCATACATATTATCATATTTGGGAGTTATTCTTGAAAAACCATTTTTAGCGGCGCTCATATCGATGGGTACTTTTGATAGTTTCTTAAGAACACAATGAGGAGGCTATATACCAAAATCCAGATTTCTGGAGATATTTTCCGAGTCAAATGCTTTATTGACGTGGTCTAAATTGACAGAAAACTAATTTTTCAGAAGTATGTATACTAGGATTCGAAACTGGTGTTGATATCGCACTGAAAAATTTTTACCTTCCCACCTTTTAATTTCCCTATACATAACCATCATATCTCAACCTTACTTTTCTATCACTTCATAACATGCGTATATCACTCTGTATATAGGTTACCTACGCTTTGTGCAAATTTTAAAACATTATTACCATACTGTTCTTTTCGGCGGCACTGACATATAAGAGTGTATATTGTGGGTGTGTGCAGCTCGTTATACCTAATGTAAGCTCGTAATGGAATATGGATATAGTTATTTCGGACTTTTGCCATTATTGCTTGTAAATCTTATAGGATTTGCACCATTTCTGAAGATAACAGTAACTATATACTAGACAATATACCTTACATTACTTATGCACACTTACAGTTGTAATATTTCTGCGGTATAGTTTGAGTTCAAACTCTTACATAAACATGCCAAAAGCAGGTAAAATTTATACAAACCAACCTTTACCATTTTTAACAAAAGTTAGATTATACAATATAGAAAAGACATCACAAACAGACAGGTCAACAGTATCTCATCACAAAATGTGACATCTTTGTGTGAGAAACAGACACTTCACTTCTGCTATTTATATATCTACACATTTTTGTATATATAAATACTGTATCGACAAAAGCACAATGTCATGTTTCCATGTTCTAAATGACACCATTATACTAGAGAAGCCGTGCAGCTCAGCCCACCTTCAGAATATTATACCCCATGGGAAAATCCAGCCATCCACTTGCAAATATCACCACAAAACCTATAACAGCAGCAACAACAAAAAAATAAAACATCAACACTATTCTTCGAAGAGCACTGTATCCACTAGATACGGATACTATAGCTCCTATATATAGAGTGTTGGGGTCTTGTCGGCCGGGCCACCTAACTGGGGGTAAACGGCAAAGATGTGTCCTGATGACTCTGATGATTTTGTGATTGACGTGCACAAATATTGTTTGTGACATTGAATTGAACGAGATTTTTATTCCGACACGAAAAACAAGCATCAAAATAAAATAAAAAATGGATACTGTCCCGTCCTGCTATATATATGGGATGAGTGAGGGATGAGTCGTTTTTGATGTGTGTGATTGGGGGCTTTTCTTTTCTTTTTTTATTATCGTACAGCCATATTCCAAAAGTCAAGCCTGTCACCAATGGTGTTGCACTTAAGAGTTTTTTTGGAATGTGTCCGAGAACAAGCGGTCGGCCGGCGGCGGCGCGCGGTGCGGCACAAGCCCTGATGCATCCTTTGCTTGTGCTGCTAAGCTGTCGATCAAATATTGTTTGTTAGTTTCACTTTTTGTCTTGTTTTGATTTCATTTAGATAGATTGATTCAGATAAGGAGGATGTGAAAACATCATTCTTCAGGTGAGAGGTTGTTCTTTGCCCATTGATTGATGTCCTGATGATTGTTTCAGCATAGGTATAGGATATATGTGGTTTCTGTTTTTGTCGTTTGGTTTGATCACGTTAAATAATCAATATGTACACATATGGAAATTCGTCCGAAATCCGAATACCAAAGATTATACCATAACTTTCACCTATTTCATTATTTTTAATAAAATTTAAGCAGCAAAGGTAACTAAATTATATTACTTGCGTGAACAAAACAATGTCATATACTTAGAAATGCCATTATCCAATAATACAATATTTACTCAATCAGATATAACATAATATATATACAATTGTAAATTTGTAACTTGATAATTTTGTATATATGTATATGTATTATTGTTTTAAGTAGATTCATGTGTTTATTGCAGCTTTTGTCGGACATAGTTTTTATAATATTTCCAAAGAAATAACCCCTCTATAAAAAAAAATTACATAGCTTCTACCTTAATTGCTTTGTTTGGTCACATATATAGCATCGCGTGTTTGAAAAGTATAAAAATAGTAGTGAAATTAATTTTCACGAGTATTTGTAACATTTACCGTATAGTAAAATATCAGACTAGGTACACTACGGTTCACTTGAATAAAAGCAACAATTTTATTGATCTAAAATGAGAATTATTATGTCCCTATTATTAGTTATGTAATTTTAATAAGCCAGTGGAAAAATAGTTTCAGAATATCTCAAGAGAATACACCAACAAAAATCACTTTACTGTACAAAGTAACGGGGCTGTAACTAAATAGAGTCAGAAATTGAAGCAATAAAATCGGTTCACTTGAATAAAGACGTTGCGAAATTAACTGCATTCGTGAATATTTGGTAAGGAAATCCGTTTTATGTGATATTTGAGTATAGTTTGAAGTAAATTAAATTAATTTTGTGCAGTTTTTACCAAAAATGGGTAAAGGAAATGCTTTAAATACATCAGAGAAAGCTTAGATAAAGGTTTACCACTCGGAAAGATTGGAAAATCGCTATATCACAAAAAATTTTGGACGTAGCGCATTTTTTGTTGACAATTATTTAAGAGAACATGGTTATTATGGAAACAATATAATATAAAGGAAGAACATCAACAGTGGTTTCAACAGCTGATAAGCGGAAAATCATTCGGTGTGCTTCGAATTACAGTCGTTCAATACCAAACATCAAGTTAGAAGCCTGATTAAACGCCAGCAAATTCACTGTTTGGCATGTAATTTTGTGTCCTAAGTACCTAAAGCAGTTAAAGCTGCTCAAAATGCATTGACGTCCGTAAGTAACTTCGACTAGAATTTGCAAAAGAAAAACATGGTTTTTAAGGGGACAGAGTCAAGATACAAACGACTGGCTAATGGTTGCCTTTACGGATGAAAAGAAGTGTAATTTGGAGTGGCCAAATGGCTACAACTTTTTTTCTCGTAATTTACGGAAAAAAACAACTATTTCAAATACGTCACCACTCATCACAGCCAAGAGGGTGGGGCGCGATCAGCTATTATAGAGCACTTGACCTAAGTTTTCAAAGTACTAATAAATGACGGGAATCACCTGCAAAGGAATATTGGAGTCAGCATTTCTTAAGTTAAACGAGCTATTTGGACCTTTTTATTGGATTCTTCAACAAAATATTGCACCAATCCATATACTGCTCGCTCAGTTAAATCGTTTTTTCCCAAGCCAAGAAGTGAAAATATTAAATTAGGTGCAATATTCACCTCACTTTAGCGCTGTATAAAATGTTTGAGGATGGCCTACCGGCAAATTATAGAAAGAGAAAAGCAATACAAAAATAATAAATAACTTATCGGGGGTAATAAGTACGTTTAGACCGAAATTTTCCTCAAAGTCAAATACTTAAAATAATTGTACGACTCGCTTCCATACCGCCTCTTTGGGGGAATTTCGAAAAAAGGTAGTCATAGATACATTACTAACTGAACGAAATTAATTTATTTTACTTCGAATTTTACCCAGCCATCATCATAACATGGATTTCCTTACCGAATATTCACGAATGCAGTAAATTTCGCAATGCTGTTTTTATACAAGTGAACCGATTTTTTTGTTAGAATTTCCGACTCTATTTACAAATTTGGTTGAAGCCCCGTTACATTGTATACAGTAAAGTGATGTTTTTTGATGTATTCTATTGAGAGATTGTGAAACTATTTTTCCACTCACTTATTAAAGTACACGACGAATTATTAGGACATAATTCTCGTTTTAGTTCAATAAAATTGATGCCTTTATTCATGTGAACCGTAGTGTATACATATATATCTATACGGTTTTTCAATATATTTTTCAAGTAAGAAAATTGAATGTTATAGTTTCACCCAAATTAATTGCGTTTTCAATTGGTCATTAGAAGCCTTCCTTTATCTGAAGTAGTGAAGAATTCTTCACAGATCTTCGTGCAAATACTAATATCGATTTGATTTCGAAGTAAAAACAAGAAGCGTTCCAATATTCATATAATTTAAATGATAGCATTGTATAGGTATATATATACGTTTCTTTATTTTCCAAAAATGCCACTTTCTACCAGTGTTGTCACTTTACCACAGTTGTGGTAGATCTACCACATTTTTGAGGATTTTTCAAAACTATCACTTCTACCCCGGGAATAGAAAACTCAACCACTATTTAACCATATATTTTTAGTAGAATTTGGAAGCCTTGAATAATGGAGAATATAGTTTGTTTTATTATAAATATTAAAGAAAAGCTTCACAACTTTCGTTAAATATTTGATGAAAAAGGCAAACATTTATTTTTCCAACGAAAATCTAAATTAAATTCAATTTTTAAAATAAAAAAAAAGGAGGCAGCAATATATTTTACCGCTTAGTAAGTATTTTAAGTTTCAAAAATGTCATGTAGCAGGCTTTTGTATATCTGTTTTCTTAAACAAATCTCCTAAATAAAAAATCGTACAAAATTTTAGAAATTTTTTGAAGAACAAAAATTGGTACGCCATTTTTAAGTATTTATTAATGCGGAGTTAAAAAAATAATATTGACAAAAAAATATACTCCCCTTTTTCAAAATATCGAATTAAAAAATTAATTTTGAAAATTTAATTTAATTTAAAAATTTTGAAAATTTCGAAACGCAATAATATTTTAACTTAAAAATGAGATTTTCCCGGTTCTTCAACACTTGTACGGTAGGTACCTACCGTTATTTTTAGTCCTAAAAAAAGAAGAAAAAAACGTGTCGCAAGTAAAAATGGATTAAACATGGGGGGTGGCCAAGTTAATGTTATTAAAACTAAAACAATAAAAGAATCATTATACAAAATAAAAGTAAATTAGATTAAAATTTTTTCGATCAGTATCTGAAATTAAAGTCGATGGTAATAATTGGTGAAGTAAAAAAAAAAACAAAAAACAAAAAAAACAGAAAAAACTTTGAACAATCTTAAAAGAGCAACTCTTCTTCGTTACCCAAGGTAATTAATCGAAAGCAAGAAAAATCTTTTACAATGCAAGGAATAATGGAAGTGATAGAGAGAACCCTTCCCCATAGTGCTATAATCTATCTATAGTATCCTCTGGTTGATGTTATGCAACTGAAAAGAAAACTTTTTCTTATATAAGCACATTTTCCATTGAAGAGTCCGACAAGCCTGGTTTCTTTCAGTTTAATTGTTTCGTCTTCGAAACTGCTTCCCTTTATTTTTTTTTTTTTTTGTTTTCCCACTTTTAATGAGTTTTTTGCTATCGCATATTCTTATCTTTTGGTCAGGAATTTCACTGTTTTTTTTTCCAAAATATATATAGATAGATTTCTAATAAATGGCGCCGCCAAATATAAGGTCAAAATATTGTTTTTATTCTGTGACAATAAATGAGATTCTTGTCTTCTTATAAAATCTTGAAGAAGGTTAATTTAATTTATTTGAACTTTCAGAAATATGTAACTTAAACTTATATGCAAATTTTTTTTTAAGTAGAAGTTATTTATAGAAATGTTGAATTAAAGTATTGAAGTTATTGGATATTGCCCGAAATGAAACTGATAACATTAACTTCACAACTAGCGTGTTTTGGGCATTCCCCCGACAAGTTGTTTAGGACCAAAAACAACGGTACCTGTCGTATAAAATTTTTTTTAGCAAATAATGAAAATATTATTTTTCTGAAAAACGCACCCACAACTTTTTTTTAATTCAGTAATTTTTTTTTACAAAAAGGCTACCATTTTATAAAAAAAAATTTCCGAAAAATGGTTAGAAATGGTAGCCCCATACAACCATTTTTTTTTATTTTCGATTTTCTCAAAAACGATTCAACTGATTTTCATCAATCATTGGCAATGCGATGATAGCGAAGCTTAAAAAAGTGGAACTCATAATTCTGCACTTTTGTGTTTGTCTATCTGTGCGTTCGGCTGCAGTTTAAACGGATGGGTTGATTTTGTTTAAACTTTAGGTAAGTACCAAGTTTTTGAGCACTAACCCGACTTTTTTTTTTTTTTAATTTTTTAGAACGGTTTTCCTGTCGTATAGTTACAATTTTGTTAACCCATTTCTAAAAATATTATTTTTCTCAAAAACGTACCCACAAATTAGTAATTTTGTTCACATTATACAAAATGCTACCTTTTTCTAAAAAAAAAACAAAAATGATTTTAAATGGTACCTCCCATAGAAACTTTTTTGATTTTCGATTTTCTTAAAAACAGTTCAACTGATTTTGATCAATTTTTTATGGAGAATATTTTAAATAATTTGGAATTTTTAAAAAAAGTTTCAGTTTTTTTTTTGAAAACTTAATATTTCGAAAACGATGCCATCGATTTTTATTAAAAAAGATTTAGCATACCTACATATATCTAACACATTTTAAACAAAACAAAATTTCCGAAAAATTGTTATAAATGTTATTTCTTTTTTTGGATTTTCAAAAAAATTTCAAAATTTTGTTTCGAGAACTTTACAATTTGAAAACGACTTGATCGATTTTTATTAAATTTGGCACCCAGTAGTTTTTTAGCATTATCTACCAAATTTTAAATGAAAATTATTGTTATAACTATAAAAGTAATGGTAACTACCATACAATTAGTGTTTAAAAAATTTACCCGATTTGCCATTCCAGCATAGTTTAGGTACATTAGAAATGAAAAAAGAATTTATGTATTTTAAAACTTTGAATAAATTCTTTTTTAAATTTGCTCTTCTTCACACACAAATCTGGAAAGCCTACAAACAGGGTTGGCCAAATTAACTATATACTACATTTTCTACATCATTAACTACGCGTAGTTAATTTTCTACGTCTTATTTTCTACAAATTGTTACGTTTTCATATACATACAAAGTAAATTTAGAGAAATAATAAAATTTCAATAAAAATTTGAACATTTTAACTCAAAATTCAAGCTTCAAAGTTACAACTGACAGATTATTTGATATTTGAAACTAAGTTTGCTACAATTTGTTTCATTAACTACATTTAACTACGTTTAACCATCCCTGCCTACGAACACTTCTCCTTTTTTTGGTGTCCGTTTTATCATCTTCTTCATATTCTGTTTCCTCAGAACAGTAAGAGCATGAACGCAATAATTGTGTCTATTCCCCTGACGTTTCGCCCTCTTTCTCTACTCGGCGTTACACTTTTTTGAAATTCTGTTGACTTTTTCACATTGTTAGTAGGTATGCCTCCGCTTAAACATTTCTAATGTTAAAAACGGTACTGAAAATCGCTTTTTTCTCAAAAACGGCTCGTGCGGTTTTAATTAAAATTTTTATGGGAGATAATATTAGTAAGATCTACCACATTTTTGCAAAAAATGTATCTAGCGATTAAAAACGGTATCTTTTATGGAAACATTTTTCAGTTTTGTTTTTTGATTATCTCATTTTCTGACAAACCGATTTTAATGAAATTTTTTACAATATCTGGATGCTAAAATCCTGATTTATCTTGTCTAGATAATACTTATCTTGTTTTACAAATTTTGGTGTCAATAAAACTTGAAAATTTATATTATTTAAGATTTTGTCCACTAACTTGAGATTTATTTTAGCAGAAACTTTAATAACTAAATTACAAATTTTTGGTTTGCGCAACAAATTGACATTTAATTTGGATATTAAATGTTTTTGATTCCGTCAAAGTAAGGAACGTCAAAAATTATTATTTTGTATTGTTAAAACAAAGATCTAATATAAAGAGGGAAAAATCAAAATGTACCTTTGTTTCATTTCAACTATATAACAGTGATCAAAAAAGCCGAAGGAAGAATAAAGATCTCAACCACCAAATAATAATTAAATCCAATTTGATCAAATCACTCATAGAATAGTAAACATTGAACGGAATTTTATCTTTTAATTTTACTTTCCTAATAATTCTGAACATACATATATATGGTAGTTTTTCTAAGTGATTTTAAAACTGACCTATACTAAACTTTTTATGCATTCGACTTACATTCATGGTTCTACACAACAATCGCAAATTTTTGAGAAGCAAGAATTTCTATTTAAATAATTTTTGCAGATGATTGCATTTTTAAAGTGTTTTAATTGTTATTTTCAAAAGGTATACCTAGCCCTATGAAAACAAAAATAAAAAAATTGATTTCAGTAATATGTGGAAACTAATTTAATTGTAGATAAAAATACCACAATGAACATATTTGGTACACTTAACGGGAATTCCAATTATTCATATTTTTTTTTTTCATAGTTAAACAACATAATTCTGTGAATTTTAACTGGGTAAACTTCCTCGAACATATAGACAAATTTATTTTTGAAATTTAATTTTAAATTCATTAAAAATAATAATTATGCGGCATTGGAATGAATGTGTATAGTGTATACACAATACACATGTACAATGTATGGACATAATAATATTATGTGCTATAAAGTAATTACAAAAGAATTAACTTCTGTTGAAAAATCAGTAGGGTTTGAAATTCTCTGATTTATATTTTTCGAGGAATAGTATTATAAGTTGGTATGTAGGTACTATTTATTTTTATATTATTAAAAATGGAAAAAGGAAGGTAGATATAGGTACTCAATGCAACCACATTCTAATTAGAGAATGCAATGTGTTATTAATTGAGATCCTCTTACGTGCTAGTACTGTAAGGTTATTTTATAGGTATAGGTAGGTACATATTATATGAATATAAAAATAATGTTCAATGAAAATTGAATTGTTGATTTATTTACACAGATATATAGCTCGAATTGAAATTATTATATTAAGGTAGTTATTTTTCATTTCGTTATAATTTGTTTAAAAAAGTTTTGCCATCATATTATTACAAACATATTACAAACAGAGATATGGTAGGTATATATTTTATTTTTCTACTCAAACATTATCTTATTTTTAATTAAGTACATAGGTTAATTTTTTTTAAATATAAATAAACATTTGAAAGAAAATACGAAAAAAAATACTCAACTTAAAATAAAAAAAAAAAATAATTATATAAAACTAAACGAATACATAACTATCTATGGTGGAATATTTCAAAATATTAATATTCTGCCTGAAAAGCGTATTTTTTTATGTAATAAATAATAAAATGAGTTTTAAACAAAATATTCAGTAAAGTTCCATTTTATTAAAAAAAAATACCTTTCGGCATAATTTCCGTGTCATCATTTCTATGAATTACGTGTGACTTTTATAATATTGATGATATAGAAAATATTAAAAATGCTTTAAATGTTGTTTTTTGACTGCAGAGTCAAAAAAAAGAATAATTAAATATGTTTATATTATAGTTAATATTCGTTTCGAGGTGCAAAATATTAATATTTTAAATTATTGATCGTATATGCATTTAAAAAATTTTTTTTTTCTCTGTTTTATTTTGTCTGTATCTTTTTGTATGTACCGACCTATGGCGCGCAGCGCAGGGTCATAAGTCCACAAGTCAACAATAGACTTTGAACCCACTTGGGTGGACTAATAAGAATTCACAATTCTATTGTGGATTTATAACCCACCCAAGTGGGACAAAATTCCACATGAATTTGTAATGAATTTTTGACCCATCGACTGTGATGAACCACTAAGGTAGGTCAGAAACCCACAATAATAAAACTGTAAAAAGTTCTGCAAAACCATAATTTTGTGTATCAAAATTCTGTACTCCAAAATTCTGTAAATTATAAAAGAAAAAAAAAGTGAATTCGTTATTCGAAACTCAATGTTATAATAACAAAGGTGAAGAAATTTGGAAAACTACTTAAACTTATTAACTCAATGTTATAGATGTGCTCACATTTTTAACTAGGAACTTTTATTTCTATAGTTCAACGTAAAACCAATTGATATTGAAAACCAAAATGAGAACGGGTTGTTATTCTGTATTCCAAAATTCTGTCTGACCAAAATTCTGTAAATGGATTGAAAATTCTGTATGAACATGATTCTGTATTCCATTATTCTGTAAAACCTATCGGAACAAAACATAAATGTTAAAAAAAGAGCCAAGTTCTTCTATAAAAAAAAACCCTTATGTAACAAGTCCGCCGTGAAAAGTAGTGAGATCTAAAAGTATGCCAAGTTCTTACTTTATAAAGTTTTAATGTCAAATATTTAAAGTAGATTACTATTGAAGCAACTCCAAATTATGAGAGAAATTTATTATTTAATGACTTAAATTTGGCGGTTCACAGGTCAAGTTTTCAAATACTTTTGAATTTTGAGTAATAAAAGAAAACTTGCCAAGTAAACCGCCAATTTTAAGTCATTAAATAGTAAATTTCTCTAATAATTTGGAGTTGCTTCAATAGTAATCTACTTTAAATATTTGACATTAAAACATTGAAAATTGATTTACAGAATTTTTGATTTACAGAATTTTGATAAACAGAATTCTGAATTAACGTAAAATTTTGGAATACAGAATTTTGGTCAAACAAAATTTTAAAATACAGAGTAACGACTCGGTCTCATTTTTGAACAATCTTATTTTTCTACAAAATGGCTCAGCGAAAATTAAATTAATTTTAATAAATAGATAAAGGCTATACCTTTTGGTGAAAAAAATTAATGGCACTACCCATAGAATAAAGTTTTTGATTTCCTGTTTTTCCGAAAACGTGTATATTCTGTATTGTTTTGTATTGCATCCCTTATGGGTTACAAGTCTCCCATCCGCCGAAAACGTTAATATAAATTGATATTTATATATGTATGGGAATATTTTCGAAATGTCTAAACCTATACTAAATTTTCGGAAAAAAAATTATAGGATTTAAAAAAAATTTATTTTTTTTTTTGAGTTCTCAATATTTTTAAAACAACTTGATCGATTTTTTTTAAACTTGGCACCAAGCGGTTTTTTTAAACAATCAAAAATATTTTTTTTTATTTTTCTGATGGTAAAAATGAACGTTATATTCCATACAAATGTATAAAAACCATTAAGGAAAATCTTATTTTTCCCAAAAACGATTTTTACGATTTTGATTAAAATTTGTATGTGTATTTATATAAGTAGGTACGATCTTCCATTTTGCAGAAACAAATTGTACATTAAACTATTATTAATTAGTACCTCCTTTAGAACTATTTTTAAGATTTTTAATTATCTCATTATCTTTTCAATCGATTTTAATACAATTTTGTATGCAAGAGATTCTTGTAAAATTAGTATTAATTTTAAAACTCGATATTTCAAAAATCGGTAGGTAGATAATTTTTTTAAATTAATTTTTTAACTCCGTATTAAATAATAAATACTAAACAAAAATTGTACCAAATTGTTTTCTTAAAATGTTTACTAAAATTTTATACCTACAAAATTAAGTTTTTAGAAAAAATGCTGCTAAAATTTTTTAAATTTTTTTCTTAAAAATTAAGATTGGTTAAAGAATTCAGATGGTGTACATCACATTGGTGTTAAAACGATTTCCGAAGTTAATTGCTCAGCCAATTTAATTTTAATTAAATTAATTATAAATTTATTTTTTAACTGTTTTTTAGTTCCATTCATATTTGTACTGTTCATATTTGTGTACTCACATAAAACTACCACAAAACTTGACTTGAAGTACTTTAGAGCAAGTTTGCAGCAGTGCATTTTTTTATTAAAATTTCCATAAAAAATCAGGCTTTTAAAAGAATGCAATCTTTTTTGAATGCAATCTTTAATAACTTTAATAATAAGATTGCTATTAGACTTAAGACTTCAAACTATATGCACTCACCATTCACTTCAATCAAAAAGATTGCAATCATTTGTTTTCCCATTAATTTTACTGCAATCTATTGAATGCAATTTTTGGGAATTAATTCATTCTTTTGCATTCTTTAGATTTTTTGCATTCTTATGCATTGTTTTCGTTCTTTGCATTGTCATTTCCTTGTGGAAACTGGGGAAGATGTTTTATGGGCCCAGAGCACGTTGGGTTTCTGGAAAGAAATGGCAATGTAAAGAATAAAAAGAATGCAAAAGAATGCAAAGAATGCTTGATTTCCCAAAATATTACGTTCAATTGATTGTTATAAAATGAGTGGGAAAACAAATGATTGCAATCTTTTTGATTAAAGTAAATGGTATTTGCATAATTTGAAGTCTGAAGTCTTAAAATGAAGTCAATTAATGTAATCTATTAATTGAACTCAATAATTAATGATTTTTAAAGACTGCATTTACAAAAGAATGCATTCTTTTCACAAGCCTGTTATTAATAATACTCTACAAAAAATTAAACACATTACAATATGACAATTAACAAGTATGACTTCTTCTGAAGTTGTTGTTTAAAAATCAATTCACAAATTATAAGGTAGTTCATTAAGGTATGTATTATGTAGGCAATTTAAAGAAATAATTATTTATTCATATCATATTTTCTCAACTTTGTATCTATGTATAAATATTCAATGCCACGCTAACATTTTATTATTTTTTTTTTGTTTCCAATAAGTTAAATAAAATTATGATCCAAAAAAACTACTTTAAAAAACTTACTTTAAGTATAAAATCTCCCGTCAATTTTTCTGTAAAAAGTTTAAGTCAAATAAATGAAGGGGAGCACGGTTGAGTAATCCAATACAATAAGTTTTAAGTCTTAACTTTTTTATTTCTTCTCGTTTGCATCAATGATATCTCATTTCATCTCATCTCATCAAAAATTCGTATACCCATACTTTAGACTCTACATACATATATACTCTTTACCCCTGTGTTCCATATATATTTAATTTTTTTTTTTTTTATTTTTTACTTATTTCATTGCAGGATTTGATGGTGGCCTTAGACAATGGTTCCTTATGGAAATATTTGATCAGCATAGTGGCAATTTGCAAGCGAATATTTCATCGAAATATCCCGTTCTAAGTGTGACACATCTAGATTCTGGTCGGCTTTTTAAGATTTTCGTATATTCGGTTAACTTACGAGGTCGTAGTGAAGCTGTCATTCTGGAGGGTTTCACACTGAAAGCAGCTGAAAAACAAACAGGTAAGTTGAGTTTGCAGATAAAGATGAAAATGAAGATGAAGAATTTTCCGGTTTTAACCACAGTCAAAATTTGATTTCCATGCTCTCCACCAATCCCTTTATATATCCAGTTCAGTTCTCAGTTAAAATTGTAGGCTGATGGGGTGGAGTGGGGTAGTAGGGGTTGGAGAGTGGTAAAACTCAACTGTTCATGGGTAAGAGATAGAAACATATATATATTTTATGAATATTTCATGACATAAAATTGTTATGAATTTTTCATTGCTCAAAAGAAGAGAAAGTAAAACAGTAGAAAATTAGAGACAAGAAATGAAACAAAAACATATTTTTGCATATTTGCGATATACTCGTATAGATACGAAAACTTTTTTGTAAAATGCTTTTTTTTCCCCAAGTCAAGTCCATGGGGAGGAAAAATGCGACGAAGGGAGGGAGGGAAAACGGATATATAAAATGACAAGGATGATGATTATAATTCTTGTTCTTTTTTTTTTTTTTAAGTTGGTTGGCAGGAATAAATAATGACTTGATTTTTTTTTGTTGGTGTGTTTTTTGGTTTGATATTTATCTGCATTAAATAAAAAAAAAAAAAAGGTAGAGTTGCAAAAGTACTCCCTTGATGGCTTTCACTTGTCATATAAAATTTGTAATTTGATCTCTGACGGTTGTATTATATTAAACAAAGTTGGACGATGATTTTATCATTTCTTAACTTTACTGCTAGTCTTTCTTGGATTGAACTTTGAATTAAGTAGGGAATTTTTGAGTAGGATAAGAAATCAAATATGATATAACAAATAATTATATAAGTAGGTAATACTTCATATACATCATATTATATCATCTTTATTAGGCTGTTGCTACCACTATACCGTAACCGTAATTAAAAAAAAAAAAAACATAAATATTAAGTCCATGGTTTGGTTACTCAGTTTTATAGGGCAATGGTATCATCCCAAACTGCTGGAAGATTAGATCATGAACTGTCAGAATTAAGTAAAATGTCCAAATCAACGGTTAAGCCTAGTACGCAGATCGAGACAAACTAAATTTTATCTCTACCTACATTCTTTTTCTCAAGACAAATTTTGAAGGTGTAGAGAATTCAAATGAGGACAGTAACGTAGGTAAAAATATTTTTTTGAATTTTGTAAATCTACACTGCAATATTGATATAACAAAAAAAATCAGTACAAAAAAATGTTTTCAGCCTTTACAGCGAGTTTGTGTTGTCATTCAAAAATCATTTCTATGAAAATTTAGTATATTTTCTTGAATTAAAAAAATTGCCGCACTAGTATTTGGCCCTCTCGAACCCTTTCTTATTAGCTACGCCACTGACTGTATGAAAACAGCTGTTTTATATAATTTATTCCCGTAACTTTCTTTTATGTTTTATTTTATGTTTTTTTGGTCATCTTTCACATAATACTTTTCAAAATTGGAAATGTTAAAACGAAAATATGTTTTTGGTTGATAAAAACCGTGATATACATGAAACGTCAACATTTGTCTAGCAAAATAATGCTTAGAATTTGTCTGGGAAAAATTATGTGGAGACTTTTGTTTGGATTTTGCGTTTGAACTGCGTACTGCTTAAGAAAAATACGAGACAAATTTTTTCCTGGGAAAAAATTTGTATGAGAAATAAAATTTTTCCTGAACTGCGTACTAGGCTTTAAGGGCAGAACTTCTTGAGTCGTTTTTTCATGTTTTTTTCAGAAATAAAAAACCCGGCCAATTTTGTATGGCGATATCGATATATGTATGATAAAAGGTTTTGCGTTCTGTCTTTTTCTGTAAAATGCTCAAATCAACATTATTACAGTGAAGTTGCAAAAAGGTGGCTCTGCTGAATTTTGTCCATTATAATAATATTTTTTTTTTATTTTCGACTTAGAAGGTTCTACACTTTAACGTTGCGTCGATACGAAAAATGTATGAGCTCACCCAAACAAAAAATTTTAAACAATTTGAAATTTTCTGCTGAACCGAACAGCATATGAAAACTATTTGAACATGTGAAAGAAAATGAATAAAACTTGCAAGGTGATGAATTCAGTTACCAAATTTTGATTAAAGCTGATGAGAAAAGTAGGTAAATGTAATTCATTAAAAATAAGATGAAGTTGCCGTAGAAAGTTCGAAAGGTAGTTTTTTTAAAGAAGTTTGGTTTTCTTAGGGACAGTAAATTTGATAATTACTGTGTGATGATTTTTGCTTAATATATTTTGTTCAATATCTTTTTTAAACACTATCTAATGGCAGAATATATTATCTTTGGATCCAATACCATATGTTCTTCGTGAAGTTATAGCCCCCTTCGCTTTTGGAAAGCTTTTTCCTGATTTGTTTCGGATTTTCTCCTTTTTTTTTTTAATTTTTCAAAAATAGGAGTTTTTGACCAAAACAATAACCACGGTTTTAATTATTTTCCTCATTTGTAGGTCAAAAAACTTTAAATAATGTTCCAGACAACTAGAATAACCTGGAACAAATTTCGATTTTCGTAAAAAAAAGAGGGACGGGGTTTGTGTTAGCTCAAAAGTATTTTGAAAATTTGTTCCCAAAAAAAAAGGAACAATCCAGAAAAAATGAATGAGGAAAATTTGGAACAACTTTCAAAAGTAGTAAAATTAAAAAATGGGGTTAACTTGTATAAAACCTTTTATAAATGTAAGACCTTAGAGACTTAGCAGTATTTTATTTGGATTTTGTTGAATTATTGATACAAAATAGCTTTTACCGGCCTTAAAGTCCTTACAAAATTATGTTTGTGGAACTTATGGTTCTCTTGGTATGGCAAATACCCTTTAACCCCCCGGCCCCCACCACCAAAAATCATTTCGTAAACTCACATTGACGCAAACTACACATTCACCCTTATTCCGTAAGGCGTTTTAGTAAAACGAGAGAAAAACGACAATATAGCTCTAGAAGTGGCAATTAGAGTTTAAGTAAAACGCCTATTATTTTAATAGATAGAAGGGTGAAGAAAGATGTGTACTGTGAATCGGTGAAAATTTTGTTACATTTTAATGGACTATCAGCGCAATCTATCGAAAAACTTTAAACTTTTTAACCTTTAAAATTGTTTTTGTATTATTTGAAATTTAAAATTAACTTTAAATAACCCCTTGAGGTAAAAAAAACCTTCAAAAATGGTAAAAAAAAGTATTTAGTACAGTACAACATTATGTTTTTAGATTTAAAAGAACAAAATGATTGAGTTGTTTTAATGTTTCACAAGTTTCTGACAAGGTATAATAAATCAAATTAAATATTTTCATCATCTTTGTCATCAAATTCCAACAGAGGAAATGCTTCATTTTGTTTAATATAAAACTTAAATTAAATGAGTATCAAATTTTTTGACCTTGCAAAAGTATATGGGGCATTTCACGTCAAGCGGACAACAAAAAAGTGGTGGTGGGAAATTCGCTCATCTTTGTGTTATTTTTACTTTTTTTGATTCTTAACATAAATACAGAAGGATTTTTAGTTTTGAGGTTTGGTGCTCAAGTAATGGGTTTGTAAAGTTTCAGCAAGCTGTGGGTAAGAGTTTTTAAGAAAAATCCTGGCAAATTAAATGAAGCTATAGAAAAATTATTTTAATGGAGAAATATAATGGTATATAAGATGTACTTGTCATATAAGAAATTTAAACCCGAAATCAATTTTTTGTTTTGCAAACAAAACCGGAAGTTAAGATTAATTCAAATCACATTTTAGCAATCTTAGCCCATTTTAATATTTTATTTTTTTAAGTTTGAAAATGAAGCATATACATTACAAATACTATACACGCCAAGTTTTAGAGCGCCATTTGTTTAGAAGATACATAATTTTTATTGCACCACTCTCTTGTAAAGAAAAACAAATTTTTTGTATAGCAATTTAATTTAAAGGAGATGACCCATTTTTGGTTCCGGTGCTATCATGAAAAAGATTACAAGCTGACTTCATCGCAGCCGTCATTTCAGGTGTATATAGTTGAAGAAAAGTAATTATTCAAAATAACTTCCAATATATAGGGTGTCCCGAAATCACCGTCTCAGAAGAAAACCATGAGTTCCTGAGATCATTTCAAGTCGAAAAACTTATGCGGTAATTTTCCCGTTTTCGCTTCGTTTTCGACATATAACAGTTTTTAGGATTTGTATTCTTTTTTCCTTTGACTGGCTCTAAATTTGCCAAACTACAACCGATTTTTTGAATTTTTTTTAAACGAAAACAGTTGAAATTATTATGTACCTACCATAAATTTTTTCTGTGTGGATAACGGTTTTCCCGCAATTTATTATCAAACACTTTTTTTAAGCATTTTAAGGTTGTTTTTTGACTTCGATATGTTTTTTTTTTTTCAAAAAAACACGTTATTAAGTATGATTTTTTTCTTTTTATTATGAAAGCCCAATATGTGTTCTTGATAATGCTTAACATTTTTTACCTAGAAATACATTTAAAATTATTAAAAAAATAGAAAACAAAAAATAAAGGAAAGTTAAGATACAAAGTATGAATATTTGATGAAAACTAATACAAAACTACTGTGAGCTTTGAGTGTTGAATGTTAGAAAGGATAAAGTAAGAGTATAAGAACATTTAAAGTTTTTTATTCATTTTAATTCGTTTTTATTCAAATATTCATATTTTCTTGATTTAAAATGCTTTTACTGGAATTGAAATTTGTATGTATATACCAACATATGAAATTTACAAACAAAATATTATTTAAACATTTCCTCAATCACGGAAGATATTAGGTACTTACAAATTCATCATTCCGTTTATTCCATTAATCACTTAAGATACATTTATATTTTATGTATGTACATATGTATTATGAACTGCCACACTTTCGAATTCAGCAATCAAAATAATTCTTCAATAAAACTTCTCTGAAACCTTAAACTGCAACAGCAACAACAATTTTAAATATATATCTCAGAAAACTCTTTAAAATCTTTTCATGTGTCAAAAACTCAACTACTATAACACATAGAATGAAATTGTAATCCTGTCATATTTAATATTCTTATGGTATATTATACATATAACTGCGTAAAATATACAGTGTGTGTGTATACATACATTAGGGTGTGCAATATTATTTCGTCTCAAAATTTCGACAGAAATTAACAAAAGTCAGGAAATCAAAAATTTAAAGCCAATTATTTTTTGAGTTAACATTTTAAATTAAAAATGATGAAAATGTGTTTTCTCAATTAAATTGCATTTATTAAGCTATACAAATTTAGATTTGAAAATTATTTGTTTTTGGAAAAAAATTTAATAAGCCATATCGTCCGTAAAGCTCATTGTTGAATCTTCTCCTCCACATTCGTTTGGGACACACTGTAACAAAAATCAACCGAAGAATCTTCCTCTCAAATTTTCATAATTTCTTAACAAGATTAAGGTCCTGATTAAAGACCCCTTGGTTAACAGAGATCAGGCTTTACCTATTAGTTAAATGTTTTCTTAGCCCGAAGAAACAGCAATTGGCAATAGTTATTCTTCATTTTATCTAATGTAATTTTCCGATGTAATAATGGAGCCTTAGTAGACAAAGTCCTTAATTGCTTCGAAGTTGAACTTATCCATAGTGAGGTTTTTCCGGAGTTGGCGATGCCACTGTGGCCCAAATAGCCAAAAGTCGTGGCAAAAATAAAAAATCCAATGTTTTTTCTTAATTATTTTGTTTTTATTTCTAATAGAAATGCATAAAGACAGAGCTTCAAAAACAGTGAACAAAATTTTTTTTTTAATTGTTTGGTTTATAAAGTTAAACAATTTTGTTCTGTAGTAAAAAAACATAACAAAAAACTAATTTATTTATTTTTTTTATTGCAATTATGTAATAATGAAAATCTTACTTTTCTTCATTGTTACGCAGTTATTTTATTCGGAAGTAAATTAAAATTTCAAATGAAAAAAAAAGAACAAATGTTTAATATTTTTAATAAATAAAACAAAAAACACTTTCTCCTATGAATTTTGAGGTTGGAATAGAGCTACAAAAAAGTCTCAGTACAAGCTCCTGAAAAATTACCAGGATATTTTAGCCTGACTATTTGTTTGTTAAACCATATGCAAAATTGCAGCTGCAACTTTTTGCAATTTCTTGTGAAAATGTGTTTTGTTTAAAAAAAAAGGATGTTCTCGACGCTAAGATTTCGGTCTTTAAAGCAAATTTACTTTTGGAATGTTTGACTTATGTCCTTTCTCAAAAGAGCTGATAACTTAAAATTTTCTGCCTATTTCAAAAAGAATATGTTTTGTTGTTATCTTGATCGTAAATCCGCCCACTTCCACACTTTTTTCTATTCAAATGGCAATTATTAAAAAAATAAACTTACAATCTTTTGAACAAACTATTGATTGTTATATTGAACATTCAATTTTTGTAATCCGCCCTATTTTTGCGCTCTTTTTTGAATAAATTCCTCTAAAACTAAAAGAGTTTTGGAACATAAGTAGGTAAATAGGAATTAACTTTGACAATAAAGAAAATTATAATCCAAAATCATTTTTGTTTTTTGAAACTTGACAAAAGTAAGAGTTTAATTTTTGTATTGCCTTAATAAAGACTACAAACGATATTGATACCAAATATTGCAATATTTCACGGAAACGTCAAAATATGAAGATTTATAGTTACTATAATAGGCTGGTTTTATAATCGGATCCACTTATTGCATCTTTAAGGCACGTCTCACGTGTTCTCAAGATATTGTCCAGGGGGCCGATTATATGGTTCTGTGAAAAAATGAATCGACAAAATTTTCACCCTTTCACACTAGATCTGATTCTCGTTCTGTGAAACCAAACGTAAAAAAACATTCATTTATGAATAATTTGCTTTCACGTCGATGTTTGGAAGTGAATCTTTGAAAATAAAGGATGAATATACGAATATACAAAGCTCAAAAGGCTCATATTAACCACATGTCCCTCTCTGTCCTATTCATGAAGAAAAAAATTCTTTCTATCTCATGCGTTTCTCTTTTCTATTCAAAAATTGAGAGAATTGCGCTTTTTGCGTTTGCGCTTCAGGGAAAATGATAAGGAGTTTCGGGATCGGTATAGTCCATCAGAGAATTTTGTTCACTGAACAAGAATCGCTTATTTGCACAAAGTGAATCGAAAAAGTGAAAGCAATGCATGAGAGCGAATGTGAAAACAATTTATTCGATTCACTTATTCACAGAACCAAAATCGCAAAATCGTAAAAAAAAATGTTTGAAGCACCCTGTAAAAAATTAAATAGCTGCAGAACTTTTTTTCTACAAAATTCGTAAGATTTTTACTGTTTTTTAAGTTTTCTTTAATTCCTTTCTCTCTTAATTCCTATTTCAAAGAAAATCTTTTTTCTAAATCTTAGGCTGAAATATTTAGACACCCTTTGAAGAAATTTTCTTAGAAATCACTATTTTATAGCCTTGGTAATTTCCTTTAAGAAGAAAACAAATTATAGCGATATCCTTATATGTACGTTCGGAAGTTATAATTTTTGCAACCAAAAAAGTCATTATCTTAAGATGATAATAGGCGTGATTTTTGCTAGAAAAAACAACGACAAATGCTTCATAAATAGTAAAAGATTAAATTTCCGTCGAGTCTAGACCGAAGCCTTTCGAAGGTTTTTTCATAACCCAACTCAAGTTCACAAAATTGAGCCAACAACAGCTTTTCGAAAATCTTAAAATTTTTCAATAAAAAAAAAATGGATCAGAATTGTAATACAAATAGTCCTTTTTATAAGATCAAATAAAAAAAAATATAATTTTTGAAGAAGGTTTTTAGATTTTAACACCGAAACTCTGAAACTTTTCATAAAACAAATATTTTTTCTTTGATTTTAAAAATCAGAAAACTTTGACTACCTGTATCATCCGAATCCTTCGACCGATTTAAAATTTCTTTCGGCTTTTGAAGCCTCCACTTATACCTAATCCATTAAAAAATTAGTTTTGGATTTTAAGCACACGCGAAAATTGAATTTTGCAAGCACTTTTGCAAAATGGCGTCACCGTGTGCCGGTGTTAAACAATTTACATGTTAAATGCAACAAACACTAATCCGCTGCAGGCTTAGCTAAGCTTAGAGAATTCTCGCGGCTTGACTCAAGTGCTCAGAAAAACTGTTTTACTGGCGTTAATAACATACTTGTTATTTTGAACAATTTTTCAAAACTATTTACTGAAATATCTTTATTTAAAAGCTTTAAGAATAGTTATAGAATTATAACGCATGTTTTGCCGTTGTTTTTTAATAATTTTTAATTTTATTTATTTTATTTTAAATATTATTTTTATTTTATTCTATTTTATTTTATTTTATTTTATTTTTTGCCAAAACTTTAAATGCTAAATATAGCAAAAATAAAACTTACTTTTATTAGAAAAAAAGTAAAAGGTATTTTGTTATTTGAATTTTTTCAAAGACTAGCTGAAATCTTTCACGCTTCGCAGCGCAAATTTGTCGAACTACAACTCTACTTCAACTATAAAAAAGACTTAAAATACCTTAGGAAACATTTAGTAGGTATACGCAGTACGCGAAGATTTAAAACAAAATTCGGCATGCTTTATATTTAGAGATATAAAAACCAAACCGCATCACTATATCACAGAACATTCCATATACATTGTACCTAAAATAAACAATTGCGCTGCGCAACCCCTATGTATCAATTTTCTCAAATTTTAGGAGAATTAAGTTGTTGGTATATTCTATGTCCAAATTTAGAGACCTATTATGCAAAATAAAAAAAATTCAATTTTATTTTGTACACACCTTAGTGCCCAGTGTGCATTTATATTATTAATAATTGTACCTTTACTTCTTATAAGAGTAAAACCACACTTTCGAAAATTGTTCATCTTTTGGAAATTTAAATGTATGTATATGTACACATATGTATGTATTTATCTTTTCAGTTGCACTCACTTCATACAAAGGATCTCAGGCAAATTTTGAACTAACACCAATCCTTTCGGTTGGGATTTTCGTTGGAGTTTTGGTTGCATTAGTCTGCATTGGAATTGGCACAATAGCTGCATTGAAATTACGTTCGCATAAACAACAACAAAAATACCAACATCAAAATCAAAAATTCTCACGTCCAGGCAATTTACAAATTAAGGATAAAATTTCTTTGCCATTGAGTCATTCTGAGGAAATGTACGACGAAAAGAATCCTGATGTTGTGCCCTACAATGAAGGTAAGTTTAAAATAGCACATAAACAGGGTATTTATCCAATGAAAATAGTAAAAATTTTATTGAAGATTTTTGGTTGTAAGCTAGGTATATGTATTTTTAAATTATTTATTTATTTATTATTAACAATAAATTAAAATCTATCATTAACAATTTTTTTTAAGAGCGCTAGCATAAAATATCTTTAATAAATTAATAAACAAAATTCACAGCAAATATAAGAAATCGTTTCTTTTGACCAAGCAACAAAAAAAACAGTTTTCTCTTTTACAATAAAATCGAAAAATTTATTTCTCAGTTATTTTGAGAACAAAACAAGAGAAAATTTCAGGAAATTCTTGTCTTCAAAAAACGTAAAAAATGTATACAAAATTGAATTTTGTTTACTAGCCTGGAAAATTTAATATAAAAACACAAAGGCAACACTAATAATATAATGTAATTATTTTTTTGCAAAGTCAGTAATTCATTCTTTAATTATGTTTTTAAATGAAATTATTTTAGTGCTTTGTTTTTGAATAAATGATCTTTAAACTCTTATTTTCTCGAATTTTATTTTAAAAATTTTGAGTTTAAAAATTATTTATTCAAAAACTAAGAAATAAACTAACTTCATTTAAAAACATAAGCAAAGAATTAATTACTGGATTAAAAAAAAAGCTATAACATGATAATGTAAGTGTTGCCGCTGTATTTTTATATTAATTTTCTATTTTCAATTTAAGGGGGTGAACAATAGAGTGGACCAATATCTTATAATCATGTTCATATAATGTACCAACAATACAAAAAATGTATGCGTTTATCACAAAATGCACAATTTCTTGACTAAGACGCCCCACTATATACCCTCAACTCTTCCGATTGGTTTATTTCGACAACGGTTATTTTTATAAAAAAAAAGTTAATGTTTTTTGTAGGAACTTTTATATGCTACAAATTAGTTTGTACTTTTTTTCTGTATAACATACCATTTGGGAGTTAATCCTGGAGGGGCCTTCAACCCCCCGTAAAGTTGTTATATACTTTTAAAAGTTGCTTAAGAACACCATAATGAGGCTATATACCAAAATCCTGCTTTCCGGCGATTAATTCCTAATTGAGCTGTTTTTATGGCTTTATTGACTGGGCTATACATTTCGGCTTAAATGTAATTTAGAAATTTCTCAAAAAATTTATCATTTCTCAAAATTTGAGACGTCTAAATCTATCCCATAAAAAGATTAAAAAATAAAACGACACAAAATTCGAAAGACTATTTATTTGTGATGCAATCTTGTTAAAAAAAAATATTTTCCCTCGTATCTAGAGGACAAAAGTTTTTCTCAAAATATTTCCAAAAGTTCCAACTAAGAGTTAAAGTTCTTCTAACACCCTGTATAAGCACTTGAACGATGTAGAAAGCTTATAATTCCAACAACATCTAAGGTTTATTCATTTATTTTATTTACCCTTTTTATAGTCGATGGTGAATACAAACAAAAATCAGCAACACAAACGCCATCAGGACATTTGTCTACGACCAGTGAAGCAGAAATCACGTGCAACCCATCGGACGACCGGGGTTTATATCAATCTGCTAAGGTATGTCATTGTCGTTTAGTTTAACCTCAAAAATGTACTTGATAGAGATTTTTTAAAATATAAATTATGCTTTTTTGTTTGTTTTTTTTTTTTTTTTTTATTTCATTCTTGTCAGGACGATGAACTGCATTATGCTGAACTCGCCCTTACTGGTCCGCCAAAGAAATCCGTATCAGTAGATTGCAGTAGTATATTGTTAAGCAGCAGCAGTAGCAGCAGTACCAAAAAATTGCTGCCCAATTGCCCTCCCACGAATCTAACCACTAGTACACTGAATAGAACAAAAATGGCAGCACCACCACCCGCCTATGATTACTTTGACGAACCAACGATATATGCTCAAATAGATCATTATAAGACGCAAGGCAGCGCCTCGGCGTCAAACTCATCCACATCACCCTTCCCGCCCTGTATATCATCACCCGTGTCACAGGGAACACCGTCGACGGTGTCTCCTGGAACAGTGGCCATTTATGCTATGCCACAGCATCCTGGTGGATACCACACCCTGCCGCATCATCATCATCACCACCAGCAACAACAACAACAACAGCAGCAGCATGCAGCGTTGACGCTAGGACATCCGGTGACGGCGGCTACATTGGGTGGCAGTGTTTCACCGGCTCCAACCCACATGGCCCTCAAACAACAACAACAACAGCAGCAGTCTCTAGGTAGCTCTGCAGGAATAGCGGCAGCTATTGGAAGCCCAACAGCAGCTGTGGTGCCATCAGGCATGGGTAAATCGTACTCTCGGGAAATAGTTACTGTACGAACGCCATTAATGTACTCGCAGCAGGAGAGTTGTGTTTAATTTTAATTTATTACAACTCGACCCCCCTCCTATGGTTATTATTTTCGTGTATATTCCTTGTATTTTTCTGCCTCCAGCCTTCTTTACCCTACATACCTATAACTATCCTTCAGTTGATATGTTGCTTTTCCAAGCTGAGAGTGTAATGAAAATTTATATTTGTTATTAAAATGAAAACAAGATAATAATTCAGATCATTGTTTCCTCGCAAAAAAAAGTCATCCCAACATTTTTATTCTTTTTTTTTTGTACAAATTTTAATTAGTTATAATCAAATGTCGTGATGATGGGTGATGAAATAAAATCCGTTTTCGAGTTTCACCCAGCTAAAAAGAGGACGTCTGGTATAGTCAACTCCAAATTACTATCGTAAATAAATCGATTCAACATAAATATGAGTGAGTTGTTTTCGTGTGACTACTCGTGAGTATAATATAACATGACCGTGAGTGCTTTGTTCGAACAATCAACTGAAGGCCAATATTAACTATGTTGTGTATAATGAATAAATATTTATTTAAATTTTGTATAAATTAATATAATTATGAAATAAAATTTGTATATGACTTAATTTTATGCACAAATTAAAGAAAAGATGTTATGAGTGCTTTTCCAGTATTATTTAAATGTCTACATGTCATACATGGGTTTAAATTTCAAAATAATTATTGTTTAATAAAAATTATTCAAAGGATAGCCATTTTTTTTAAACTATAAATATTGATTTTTGTATACGAGTATAGTTTATGGCAAAAGAAATAGATACATTTTATGAATGTTTAGGTTTTGTATTATTTTAATTGTATAAATTGTTTATTAAATATTTTACCCGAAATGCTTATAGTTCCTCTATCCTAACAACAGCCTATATACAGTTTCCGTAAATTTTAAATGAAGATCACCAAACCTATTTCGGTCGGTGTTGGGGTTATCGATTTATTTTGAAGCGTTGGGCGCCATTTTTTTGGTTTTTGTTGTCGTTTCTATACAAATATCCGAATATATAATTTCCACTTCATAACCAGTCAAGTAAAAAGAGAGAACAAAAGTAGATCTATATAAAGTTGTCATCCTTTTTTTTTAATATAGATACCAACGCGTGCAAAAGGTCATCCAAGCTATATGCAGGGTATATATGTAATATAACGTCTTTCATTCAAATATCAGCCGTAGTTTTGCTTGGTGGCACGTATTTTGGCGGGAGGTTGAAATTGTGTTTGTTATGTTGAAGTTGCTTGCAGTATAGTGGGGCGGCTTAGTTAAATAATTGTGCACTTTGTGATAAAAGCATAAAATTTTTTTCATTGTTGGTACATTATATGAATATGATTTTAAGATATTGGGCCACTTCAAAATTCCGCCCCTTTAGGTGGGAGGGGCAAATTTAAAACAAAAATTACATAAGATTGAAAAAAAAACATTAAAAAACAACGGCAACACTTACAATATCATGCTATACCTTTTTTAAAGCCAAGAACCCATTCTTCAATTCTGTTTTCAAATTAAGTTATTTTAGGGCTTAGTTTTTGAAAAAAATATTTTCAAACTCAAAATTTTGAAAAAAAAATAAAAAAAAAAAAAGTTTATTATGATTTTTTTGCAAAATTTTACGTTATTGAGTACTAATTTGCTTTATCATTTTCGATACTCTTATTAACTTTTAGTCGAGTGTTAAAAATCAGATAGTCTTAAGTCATTTAGTTTTTTAGAAAATTGAAAATTACCATAACTACTTTTTTCTGAAAACCGTCATTTTTGAACATAAACAATGGATTTTGAATTATAAAATTAGTTTAATCAATAGACCTACAATAAGTTAGGTAGTTATGAACTTTTAATATGTTATTTAATATGGTTGTTTGATGAAAAAACAAATTACGACAACCACGCTCCATACGCCCGCCTTCACAATTCTGAAAAACCCACACTTTTTTCGGTCTCTTGCCTATAACTTCATTCTGGTTTTTATTTAAGCAAACAATATTTTGCGACAAATACAATCAAATGAGAATTATTACTAAGATCTATTGCACCCCATAGTTTTTCGTTTAAAGTGTATGGGGAGATTGTTTTATACTTTTTAGTAATAAACATATTATATTAAGATTTAAATTTTTTGTATTCACTTAATTAAGAAGACTTTAGTTGTTTTATAATATAAAAATGACATAATTTGGGTGTATTTATACAATTTGTCTCAATTGATTACGGACAGTAAATTTTTTAATCAACAATAGTGTTGCGATGCTGATGCGCAACGCAGCTGATGCTGATGCAATACATCAGCAACTAAGCATCGCATTTCCTTGATTCTGGTTTTGCTTTAAGTTTGCGCATTATTTGATGCAAGTTTGCAATAGTGAACACTTTACATTAAAACTGATGCTGGTTTGATGGCAGCTTGACCCAAATGATTGTGCAACATCTCTGCAACGATGCGTTTGTGAATTTACATATATTTTCAAACCATTCGTTGATCTTACTTTGGAAAATAGTTTACGGAATGAAAGAAGGATTTATAATGATCATTCCGGTTTTGTTCAGGTTCTCAATCTCTGACCCCCATATCCCCATTTACGCCACTTCATGCGTTCTTCAAAGCCACTTGGGCCCTCTTATCTTTATTCTAACAATAAACGATATTGACAGTCAATATAACTACTGGCTCATATCGTAGTTATGTAGTTGATATTAAAATCATTAAGGTCAATTCAATTTATTCCAAACTTGGTGCGAAAAGAATTTCTTAGAACTCAACATTACTTTCAATCTATAACCTTCTCCCGTAAACGGTTTCCCTCAACCCCTAGTAAATATTGCTTTCGCAACGTGGCCATTCCCATAATTTAATCCATTCGAGACCTTGGAGTTATTTGTGACAGTGAGCTTAACCTTCGCTCCCATTTTGGTCAAATAATTAACAAGGCCAATACCTCTGCCGGCTGTATTAATAATCTTATTCCCACAGATATTTTGTCAACTACTACTGATTACTGCGCTCCTATTCTGTGTCTCAGTAAGGATTTTAAAGTTGTTTTCCCATCCAGATAGGACTGGCAAAACGAAATCGTGACGAAAGACTTCGACACAACTATTTTTACTGATGGTTCAAAGATGGAGTGTGGGGTTGGTTCAGGAATATTTTCCGCATCTCTAAATATCTCTAGATCTTTTCGGCTACCCAAATTTGCTAGTGTTTTTCAAGCTGAATTACTGGCAATTGGGGAAGCATGTAAGGTACTCAAACAAGACCCCAACCAATACCGAAATACCACTATCCTGACAGCGGTTAAAACCATTAGCTCAGCTGCATCGTCTTCCAAATTGGTGCAGCAATGCCTTGATGACCTCGCCAGCCTAAATATGAATCTCAAGGAGAGGGAAACGAGCGGGCTGACGAACTGGCCAGGCAAGGTTCAGCCCTTCATGACTCACTTGTGGAAACAGTTAATATTACACTTGGAGTCATGAAGGGCAATACATTCTCTATTTTTCTTACCAAATCCAATTGCAGGAGGGGAAATTTGTCAAATTCCATCAATTATAGGAAGATTTGGCCCACCTATAGTAAATCCCGGACAAACGACTTAATTTGCAGACCCAGGCGAGACATAGCCAGGTCGTTGCAACATGAACAGGATACTGGCCAATCGGAGAGCATGCAGCGAAGCTAGATATACCCCACAATTATCACTGTAGCCACTGTACATCTTTCCTAGGACTAGATGATCGTTCTAATAGTACAAACCTTGTAAGTCTCTGAGCCAACCGACAATCTGATCAATGTGGCATGTTGCTGCGAGACTCAAACAATCCATACCATTTCCATCCATAGGTCCTATGAGTTATGGTATCAAAACGACGCACTCTAGCTCTAATTGGTTCAATAAGCTAGGTGGCTCGTGACCGCCATTTCAACCTACCTACCTCTGCCGGCTTCTGCGGCCTTCGGTGGACCGATAACATCAGCCCCATATGTACTTTATTTCTTGTCTCAATAAGTTAAAAATCGTTCGCAAAATTTGTAGCGGATCTAAAAGAAATCGGTTTAATTGAAAATGAAACGTTTGAAAAAAAACACTCAATCCCACCCTCAATAAAGGAAACAAGTGGTACCAGTAATTTGTATGTGATCAAATTTTAAATTTATTCAGAAGACTTAAGGGGTTATTGCGCTGTACTGTGCGAAGAAACTGAGAATTTTACAACTAACGGAAATTTAAGTTTTTGTTGGAGCTTAATGGCGTCGGTTATATACAAAAATACCATGAGGATCATATTTGTAGCTTCTTTTGTTTTCTACAAGTCGCAAAATAACTTAAAATTTATATACCAGAATGATGTTCAAGGCAAAAGACTGAAAAAGTGATGGTTTTCTGTGATTTTATTATGATACTGAACTGGTGGAGGGGGCGTGGTTGTGAAAATTTGTTTTTTTCATCTACCAAACTTATTAAGTAACATTTTAAAAATTTATATATAAATACATGACCTTTAATAGTTTTATCGATTGGACCAATTTTATAATTTAAACAAGAAAGTCAAAATCCATTGTTTATGTTCAAAAATGACGGTTTTAAGAAAAAAGTAGTTATGGTAGTTTTCAATTTTCTAAAAAACTAAATGACTTAAGACTATCTGGTTTTTAGCACTCGACTAAAAGTTAATAAGAGTATCGAAAATGATAAAGCAAATTAGTACTTCGGCCTTCGGTGGACCGATAACATCAGCCCCATATGTACTTTATTTCTTGTCTCAATAAGTTAAAAATCGTTCGCAAAATTTGTAGCGGATCTAAAAGAAATCGGTTTAATTGAAAATGAAACGTTTGAAAAAAAACACTCAATCCCCCCCTCAATAAAGGTATTCGTCGCAAGAAACAAGTGGTACCAGTAATTTGTATGTGATCAAATTTTAAATTTATTCAGAAGACTTAAGGGGTTATTGCGCTGTACTGTGCGAAGAAACTGAGAATTTTACAACTAACGGAAATTTAAGTTTTTGTTGGAGCTTAATGGCGTCGGTTATATACAAAAATACCATGAGGATCATATTTGTAGCTTCTTTTGTTTTCTACAAGTCGCAAAATAACTTAAAATTTATATACCAGAATGATGTTCAAGGCAAAAGACTGAAAAAGTGATGGTTTTCTGTGATTTTATTATGATACTGAACTGGTGGAGGGGGCGTGGTTGTGAAAATTTGTTTTTTTCATCTACCAAACTTATTAAGTAACATTTTAAAAATTTATATATAAATACATGACCTTTAATAGTTTTATCGATTGGACCAATTTTATAATTTAAACAAGAAAGTCAAAATCCATTGTTTATGTTCAAAAATGACGGTTTTAAGAAAAAAGTAGTTATGGTAGTTTTCAATTTTCTAAAAAACTAAATGACTTAAGACTATCTGGTTTTTAGCACTCGACTAAAAGTTAATAAGAGTATCGAAAATGATAAAGCAAATTAGTACTTAATAACGTAAAATTTTGCAAAAAAATCATAATAACCTTTTTTTTTTATTTTTTTTTTTTATTTTTTTTTCAAAATTTTGAGTTTGAAAATAATTTTTTCAAAAACTAAGCCCTAAAATAACTTAATTTGAAAATAGAATTGAAGAATGGGTTCTTGGCTTTAAAAAAAGGTATAGCATGATATTGTAAGTGTTGCCGTTGTTTTTTAATATTTTTTTTCAATCTTATGTATTTTTTTTTTTTTAATTTGCCCCTCCCACCTAAAGGGGCGGAATTTCGAAGTGGCCCAATATCTTAAAATCATATTCATATAATGTACCAACAATGAAAAAAATTTGATGCTTTTATCACAAAGTGCACAATTATCTTTTATATGGACGCTATGCCGCTCCACTAGTATCATGAATGAATGAATAGTATATTGGGGTATAATGCACTGCGACCTGAAGATCTATTGTGCCCCCATCTAGAGCTGGAAAATGTTGCTCCTCTTAAAGCTCCTCCTCCAAATTTATTCTATTTATTTATTATAGGGTAGTTCGCTCTCTTCGACTTGGTATTTTCCTAGGTGTTTTATTCTTTGATGCATAAGCGAATCGCATCGTCCAGTATCATTCACATTGACAAGCGATTTACGATGGCTCCAAAGGAAGAAGTCTATAAAGACGATAAACCATTTTGGTGGTCAATTTACGTCACCGTTGCACAGAACGGCCGCATGAAATAACTATAGTTCTCATGGCATGTAGCTTAATCCATTCTACAATCGTCGGTATCCTTATCTTCCAGCTTCCACGTTACAAGAAGTTGCTAATCATCGATGTGTAAAAATAGTATTAGGATACTGAAATTTGCTCTAGTTTTTAAGATATTGTATCTTATGAAGAGTGTAATTATACAACAAATAAATGAAATGAAAAAAATTAAATGATGTGTAGCGCTCGCCGTTGACGTTTATAGCAATACCAGTTTTGTTTTGGAAGAAGTACAGTCCACAGACCAATGATTGCGCATCAAATAGTGACTCTCTCGGGCTGCATTTAGTGCTTGTATGGGTCTTGTTGATTGGTATCACTACATCTCTCCAAATCTGACAATTTTGCTTGTTAACTCATCCATTCCTCCGAAAAAATGGGGCTTGTCACTAAAGATGATTTTTTTTTCTCGAAAAAATCACACATAATGCACGGAACGTTTTTGGAAAGAAGAAAAAATTTTGAAAAATAAATTTGTTCAACGCTTTAGCTTTAGATGGTAAATTTCCATACAACATTGAACAATTCACAATAAATTTAAAAGATGTTGCTTAAACAATATGGACGGCTAGTGGATAACTTAACAACTTTCGAACGTCCCTAGTGATTGAGTCATTCAATGGATATAACTAATGTTTTATTCTATTGGTACTAGCTGGTCCATCCGACTATGCACGGAATAATTTGTCACCAATTTTAGAATTTTAAGAAGTGGAAAAAAAAATGTATATGAGCTTCAAACAAAACTTTACAATGAATTTTTGACACGCTCCAATAATTTGAATATACAGATGTAGCAGTCTGAGAGCGTAACGCCATCTGTTGGCGATTCCATTTTTTATTGTTCCATTCCTTACAATCAATATTTTTTTCCTTCCTATATAAAATGGAATTTTCAGATATCGCCACCATCAGGTTTTCATGCGATTTTGGGACTTTTAAATGAAATGCGTTTTTAAATAGGAGGGCATCTCCCTAGCGAATCATGCATCGTTCAGGACCTAAAACTGAAAATTTACTTTTTATTATGGTTTCTGAAACAAAATTTCATTGGTTTTTATGAGCCAACACACACCCATCAGGGGGATTTAAACACAGAGTTCAAATACTAACAATATTGCAATAGGAGGCTTATGAGATCATTAATAAATAATTAAAATATGCATAAGCTTGAAGGTGCGTTGTTGTTTTTCGAGGTAAAAGTTAAAATTGGTGAGAGCCTCCTATAACTAGGCCATTTAACCATTTTTATGGTGTTAAAACAATCTAATAGTATTCTTCAAGATTACTTTTAGCTCATGGAGCATCTTATGAGAGGAAAAATGTTGTATGGGAACTAGTTTGGTTTTTTTAATCTTTGGCAATGGCTTCAGCAGAATAATGCGAAGCATACTTGATTTTCATTCTTCGGAAGTATTTAAACCTGGCACACAGAAGCTGCACTTTACAAATAGTACAACGTTTGCCAAAGTATACAATGCTTTTTTTCATCCATTTTCATCCTGTTGTCCAATGATTTTTAGTTTAATTTAAATTAAAAAAGGTTTGAATTAAATAAACTCATCAAACATCTGAGAACGATTAATTTTTGTTTTACTTCGTTTTTTTTAGCTTAGCTTCTGCTTTTATGTCTGGCTAGGAACAGGAATGTATTGTATAGGAATGAACAACATAAGTTTCAGATTGTTCAAAATGTATATCCAACTGAGTCACATCATCAAATAGGTACTAGATTAAACATTTAAAATTAAAAAATATATATAAAATGTTTGCCAACCAACCGCTTTCATCGGGAGAGACCGTTACTTAACCAAAGCAAGATGCAAGCTAGAGTTTTAGGTAACTGTATACGTGGCAAAATCATTCTAGACGAAAACTCAAACTCTAATATTTTTCCATAATATAGTTTCTAAGCAGACTTGTCAGATTGGATTATTTATCGGTAATTGGGCTATCTTTTTCCAAAATTGCAGGCAACAATTTCAATACGACAGCCCAATCATAATTGGGCTATAAATATCCCAAATCTAATTTTAATTTAATTAATAAAATATTTAAATAAAACGAATTTAACACCACTTTTTGTTCACTGAAAAAAGGTACTCTACTTATTGGTTATAGCATTTTAAATCAACTGCAAAAATCTTCACTTTAATTTTCATTCAGTTTCTATGTTCTTCCCAGAATTTCCATTTTTGTTTTGAAAAATAAATTGATTGATGTTATGAGAAATTTTTTTTTCATTCGTATTGGGCTACCTTTTCGGCTACTTTTTTGGCTCCGATTTTGAGCTTCAAACATTTTTAAATTAAGCTATCGAACTATTTCAAGCAATGCAACACTGTTTCTAAGTCCATTACAAGAATACCCTCTCGTCGGTGGTAGATGAGTGTTGCCCACACCCCCAAACAAAATTACCAAAATTCTTCTAATTTCAGGAATATAAGCATTTCAAATAAATTATCCTGGAATTCCATATATATTTTCACATACAAACACAAATTTTTAAATGGAATTTGAACCTCAGAAGCCATAAACGAAAATCTAAAAATATTATTTAAAATTAAAATTATTTTAAAAATTGACAAAATTAATGAACCATTAAACTGTATCATTGAAAAGGAAAAGGCTAAGCATAAGAGGTTGTGACCGGTCACGAATAGTTTGCAGTAATTATTATTAAGACAAATTATTACGTCATTTATTAAAAAAGCAAAACTCTCTAATTGAGTTTTATAAGTCAATTTTGTAAAAAAGCAAATAAAACAAAACATTTTTAAGCAATATCAACCCCTAGTTTTACAATTTTCTAACAATTTTATTTTTTATTTTAGAAAAAAATATATAAATATACATATAAAAATTCAAACATTAAAAAAAAATACCAAATTCAATGATGATACGACGATTTAAATGTTCCTTCCTTATAATAAGGCTAACAAAAAACTTAAACAATCTAATTGTAAAGTTTCTCAAGAAAAAAAAAAACAAAAACTCAAAAAAAAAAAACTAAATTTGTAAATATTCTTTTAAGAATTTCCAAAAATATTATAAAAGCATTCTGCAAAATAAAAAAAATTAAAGTCATAATGTTGCAATAAAAAGTACATAACGTGAAATGTTTCAAAAAAAAACATAAAATCGGTAAAATCAAAAATCTTTGTCGTCGCGCGTTGTGTTATAATATTGCAACTTTACATCATAATTTATGATGTTCATATTTAAAATAAGGTTTAGTAAATTTATATTATTAATAATGTACATAAACTTAATACGAACTAAAATACAATTTAAATAATACAAAAAAAGACATTAGAATATTCAATAGAAAAAAAATACCAAATTTAACATTTTTTAAAAATTGTAATATAAAAAAATAAATTTAAACAATTTCTTCAACAAAAAAAGATGATGTAATTATGAATGCAATGCAAATAGAAAACACGATTTAAAATTAAAAAAAACACATATGGAAAAATTCTGAAATTTAATAAAACATTTAATAATAATAATAAAAAAAAATGAAAACCAATTTAGATACAATTTTTAGATAATAATTATTATAATTACCAATTGACTATTGAATAATAAACTGAAAATTATGTAACTAATAAATTAATTGTTAGGCTAATTTTAAATAAATATCTATGAATAAATTAATTATTTAAATTAAATTTTAAGAAAACAAAAATAATTTTCTTGACAGTGATTTATATATATGGAAGAATAGAAAACAGAAAAAAAATCTCATCGTAATGAAAAACAAAAAAAAAAATCTAACAAGGTGTGATTTGATTAACACAATACAAGCAACCAAAAACAAATTTCGAAACAAAATAATATAAAACCAAAAAAAAAATAATAAAAAA